>LJIJ01001942.1:0-33641 GCA_001718145.1 Orchesella cincta
AGGCCAAGAAGAGTTAAGTCAAGTTGTGTCTTGGCGATCAGGTGCACGAAGTCGTGACGAAGTGAAGACCATGCGTAGCAAGGAGTACTAGGATATTGATCAGGACAAAGTCAATGGGGTGTGCGAATTTGGATAGTGCTCACAGAGATGAGTAAAAAGATTGCGAATCGTCCTCGTCATAATCGCGAGTCAACAGGGACATTTGCGGAAGGCACCTACCTAGCCTGCACAACCTTCACGAGGTTTCTTACTATATCAAACATTTGTTTTAAATGCCCATGCACCATGTCAAATAATATATATAAAAATATAAGATAAAAGCCTGCATTTTAATACACCACATATATGTACACATTGAGAACTTGTGCCAACGCATGTTGTCAGCGGGAGGTGTGCACAAGAAGTATTATATTTTGATTTAAAAAATATTCTGTATTTATTCCTGGATAAAGCAATGAACTTTTAAAACTTGTTCAATCTTGATATTGGACTGAATTAAAAACAGGAAAAAATTTTTCTTTAGCGTGATGAACAATGAGCAAGCATTGTGCATTTTATTTTTAAAACACACATGGCAGTCATATTTACCATCCGCCGAAGCACAAGAAAAGCTCACTTATTACTAAAAAACGTAAAATTGACATCATATTCCTTGCTCTACTTCTTACCAAAGAAATGATCCGTTGCGGAGCCTATCTGATTACAAATTACAAAGGATGCACATACACTTATAAAAGCATCTCCACGTATAGCATGGGTTTACACGTTGTATTAAATTAAAAGTCAACAAAAGCTTCTGTTCATAAAGATTCGAGCATGTACTTGTAACAACAGAAGAAAAAAAACGTTATTTTAGGTTTCGAAAGAAAACTCACAAAAACAAAGACAACAGCCCGTACTTTATGCAAGCATTGTGCAATCCATGCGGTGTGGCGTTTTCAGAGTTTCAATTTTATTTATGGAAAAACGTTTTTTGTCATTCTACCAAAACATGATGAAACTGTGTACCTTACCCAATTCAAGAGATGATTTTATTTTTCAAGCTTGCTTTTTATCTCTACCAAAGGCATATAACGCATCGGAATTCAATATGCATTATTTTCAATTCAGTTCAGAGTTCAGAAATGTTCCATGTAAACTTTCCCATTCTCATCACCGTAAAAGTTCAACTGCCAACATTAATGTAATTGCCTGCCCTAAGTTAGGAATTTGAAATGAAGTGATATGAATTCGAGTTCACAAAAGTCACAGAGCATTAGGACTGCACAGAGTTAGACTAACCCTTCATCTTCATCTCTTTCTCGTTTTCATTACACTTGACAGTTTCTCTGCTCTTGGTTGAACGGAGTAACTGTTACTTTTCTCAGCTCTAAATTATCCTTCCCCCTTTCTGTCGCATTCGTGTCTAGTAAAAATAGAAGAAACAATGTTTTCGTCGTTTGCCTGCATATTCACAGTCATTATCCACGCTACTGGCTGCTCATCTAGTATAACAAAGTTAAGACTCATTGTCACTATCAATATCAGCCAAATAGGGGAAGAGAGAATGAGAAGATGGAAACTGCTACAATGCTGCTGTCTTCTTTGCTACTTAGCATCTTTCTTCGGATAATTACTCGGGTCAGATGAGATCCAATTACACAAGATCTTTTCTTGAGTACATGTGAATATAAAAGAACATGACCATGTGTGTAGAAAGTATAGTTATATAAGAATACTACGCATAGAAGGAGCATGCAATCCACCATCCCTGTTCGCTTCGTCGCATATGGATATAGACTTTTTTGTCACATTTTTTACCATCCATATCAACATCGTGTAAAAGAGCGTGTTAAGTTTCTTTTCCACTTGCAGCATCAAATCCAACATGTTGATTTCACGTACAAGAAGTGAAGCATGTACATCGGGGAGTAAGGTAAAACACCGATTTCATATGTCACTGCTACGCTTTCTACTTTTTTGTTTATAGAAACAAGGGTTAAGTAGAACATCATCAACAGCAAAACAATCATGATAATGATGATGTTCTCAAATCTCTTGTAAGTACAAGTTGGAAACATTTTTTGTCGTTAGCTCAAAGTTGACGTTATAATAACGAAACGGAGAGCTGGGGAATGATTACATGATGATGCTGATGATGATTTTCATTTCATCCCATATGCAATAATGTACGTTTGTGCACTGTGTGCAATGTGATGCCTGAATATTAAAAAAATCAGTAGCATAACAGATGTGACAAAAAGATCGGGACTTATTTGACAACTGTTTGTCGTAAATATTAATTTTTTTAACAAGTGATCTGAAAACTTCATATTCTTATGTCTGCATTATGATGATACGACCTGTTTTTGCTATCAGTTACAATTCATGTGTACAATTTTTGTCGGGTATAATTAGACACGGTTTTGTCTCTTTACATTTCATTCGCAATCTGTCTGCCGATTGAAGAAGGTCCGTTAGAAAATTGTTGATTCGTACAAACTTTCAAGTACAATGTGGGAAGACGACAGCTCCTGGAGTAGAGTCACCTCGTCGGTTGGATCCATCTTGGATGGACTATCCAACAGCCAAGCTTCATCATTGCTCTCACCTTCCCCCACACTTTCAGATTATTCCAGTGCTGCTGAGCCAATCAGTCCCTTATCATGTCTTTCAACTGGATCTCCATATTCATTTGCGTCATCATCCCCATCAGGATCCATGTCGCCTGATACAACTTCTCCAGGAATTTTGAGTGATAGTAGCGAAAGTAGTGTTGATTCATATTCAAGAGGAATTTATTTCGCTCATAATAGCAGCCCTATTTGGACGGGGATGAGTACCGGAGGTACCCTTCCTGCACTGCAAGAATGGCGAAAATTTGATCAGCAAAAGAAAAATAATGCCATCCGCTTCATATTTCCTGACACAGGCATTCAACAGCAAATACAAGTTGGAAGCAGCAATAGTGAAACTGGTGGGTTTGAAGTTTTGAGTTTCCCAGTTATTTCGAAAAGTGATCATTTGGAATGCACAGTATCGTCCTCATCTCAGTCGACGCGAAATCAGATTAACTTTGGCCAGAACAAAATCACAAAATTATGTCCTTTATCTATTGGAAAGCGGGCAGAAAAGTTTATGAAAAGCTTTACCTCCTCGACAAATGTGGGAATCAATGCGAACCTAATGGTGGTATCTGCTGGAAAACCATATGAATGCATGTGGATTGATTGCAGATCAACATTTATCCAGAAGGTGAGAATACATAATAATGTGTTTTTTTTACTTTTTGTAGGGCATCATCGAGCTATGGTTTAAAAGTAGGATATTTTGCATAATATGTCCAAAACATTTATATAAGTTGTTAATTTTGATGGAATTATTTTGCAGGAATGCCTTATTGATCACATTGACCGGACTCACATTCAGACTCGAAAGGATGACTTTAGCTGCTTTTGGCATGGATGTGTGAGACGAAACCGGCCTTTCAATGCACGATACAAGCTGCTTATTCATATGAGGGTTCATACTGGACATAAGCCAAATAAGTGCACTGTAAGTAGTAGCTCCAACAGTTCTCAGAATCTCTGCAAATATTTGACCAAAACTGAAGTAGACATTTCTCTTAATTATTTCCTTTTTTCATTGTTATAACCAGATTCCAGGATGTGATAAAGCCTTTTCAAGACTTGAAAACCTCAAAATTCATCTCAGATCTCATTCCGGTGAAAGGCCGTACATTTGCCCACATTGCCCCAAGGCGTTTTCGAACTCTTCCGACCGTGCAAAACACCAAAGAACTCATTTTGACAGCAAACCGTACGCTTGTGTGCATCCCAACTGTGACAAGCGCTACACTGACCCTTCATCATTACGGAAGCATGCAAAAATGCATTATTTGCCGTTGGGAAAATCTATAAAAAAGGAAAATCAAAAGGACTTCCAAAGAAATAGCTCAACATTTTCTTCTGGAGGAGGAAACACCAAAAACAGGAGGAAGTATCTGGGAGGAAATGGAGTTTCATCAAACTCCACTGCCGATCTTGACATAAAACCTAATTTGGAACCAGCCTCAATCACCAGTTCATCTGAAGTTGGTCTTTTGGGATCATCGTTGTCAAAGAGTCAGCTTCTGCACATTGATCAAGACCCACCGCTCAATGAATGGCTTTCTTATTCGTCTCTCAACGACTCATTTTCATTAACTCCCCAACAAAACTGCAAAAATGAAGTTGATGCTAGTGTAGATCTCGATGCAATCCCTTTGGGGGACTTGAATTGGATTTCAAACATGAACTTTGATCATTTCGATATTGACTGCTTGTTATAAGCTACTACTACAGTGTTCTTTCTAAGCAAAAATTTTGCTATAAACCAAAGCGTCATAGTATAGTATAGTCATATTTGTAATAGTTTGTAACGTAGAGAATAGAGACCTAAGTTATTTTGTATAAAAAAACTCAACAAGTGGGACTTATTACCCAAAGGGCTTTCAAGCAATTCTCATATGAATATTCCTCCTCCTTGTGATTCAAATACACAATACTATTTTATGTATTTATATTTTTCAGAAAATAGTACTGGATGGAAAAGGTAATATTCATACCATAGTCTAATTAAAAGTATCTAAAGATTATTCATTATTATTATTTAATTTCGTAGTTGTAATTTTGAAAGTACTAGCCGACTGTGTATATATTTTTCTTATTTTTTGTATTTATACACTTATACAGATTACTGCAGTGTAGATAATTGTGATCATGATTATTAAATGGATCTCCATGTTTCATATATATATGAATGAAAGTAATAAAATCATACTCGTGTATAATCGCTGTACAAAAACATTTATTTCTCCGAGGTTTCATATCGTCCAAAACAATACGCTATGTAAAATGACATTCGTTTCTCCTCCTTCTTCTTCTTTCTCAAGTACTCTGATAATACTATAAACAGTTTGTGAATCATACTTTTATAATAACAAATGCTGTCAACAAAAAATCATTAATAATCCCAACAACAATGATTTAAAAATCATTACCAACTAAATCCAACCTATATTATGCAAGAAGTACAGTCGTTATCAGAGCAAATATGTTCTGGTAACATTAAGAACGCTTTCTTTTCTTTAAAAAATGGTTGACCTAAACTCAACAATAAAAACAAACGGTACAGCTTTGTAAACATTACTCAAGTACGGACTAAATATACAGTAAATTTAGCTTATTGGCTATTCATTGCATTGTGGCGACATGACATATATATGCATGTATTAGTTTGTTTTACTATAATTATATAGCAGTTGTTGAAGTGACTATTACTCATATTATTTATTCTTCCTTATCATTAGCTACATTTTTTATTTGTGTTTCACAGAAAAATAGACTCACAGGTATTGATGAAGAACTTACTGTTTTGTTACTAGTACATACGCGCATGTAATTTTACTTGCTTTGGAATACCAATTCCCTTCTGATTCCAAATACTTTTTGTTTCGCATTGCATAAAATTTCAATCTCAGATCTGATTTCCTTTTTCCAAATTTATCGACACAAAAGTCACAAATATAAAGGAATAAATGAAAGTTGTTAAATTAAGTAAAAACAGGGGGAAAGATGAGAATGCAGAAAGCATCTCCAGTGAAATAATAATAATAATAAAGGAGACATCACATCAATGGTTACAAAAGAGTGAAGTATATATTGTCATATTGTAGGAAATATTCCATAGGATTGATCAAGTCTTTGCTGAAAACTGTTGGGAAAGGGACTATATAGAAGCATAGTATTACAAAACATCAACAAAATACTCTGCATACACCACCTTTCGACGATACAACAAATAAACTTAATCTTAGTTAAACGCAAAAACCTTAATGTTTAAAAATTATAATAGAATATATCAGCTCAGTTTGATAATGTTAATAATAATAATGCGTAATACATATTATGGCTAGAAAGGAAATCATAAATGGGCCAAAATCTGCACCTCGCCTTGGTCCCCAACTGACGAAGAGCGGTCTGACATTGTAATAACATTACTATTGCTACCAGTTCCACCGTTATTACAACTAACAATATTATTATTGTTCGGGGTCCCACTTGATGAGGTGTGCACTTGGGCAACATACCCAGCAGCGGTTGCAGTCTGATGGCTCAAATGATGATGATGATAAGTATCCCAGAGACTTGTGTTGGAACCTCCACCAGACACCGTGACAATGACAGAGTCACGGCCAATCACTTGGCTGGAGTCGGTTGTCTGCACAATCCGAACCAGATTCCCATCCTTATTGTCTCGTTCTGGATCGTAGCCTTTATCATCCTCGAGGGAAGGAAGACCCTTGCCATCTTCATCATATAATGTTGATCCCAATCCAATGTCCATTCCTACGCTGACGGCTTGTACTACGGTGACTACAGTGGCAGTAGTTGTGGCAGGATTTCCGACAGATTGAAGATTTGCGACGTGTCCAGAGACAACAGACATATTGTCAACGGACTGCTGTGACAGGTAACTTAGCAGAGAGGGATCGCGACTGTGCATGGGAGATTCTATGATGTGGTGATGACTATGATTGTGGCCTACGCTGGGGTCTAGGGAAGGGCGACTTCCGGCAGCGTCATAATCCCCGTTGTGATTTCCGGATGATCTACTTCTATAGCTGGGAGGACGACTGTACTCATCTACTCTAGCGTGTGGGAGCATCCTGAAATGTTTAAAACAAAACAAAAAAGTTAGCAAGTGTCGAGTTAGTAAGACTGTTGTTTCAAATATGAGAATGTCCCCTACTAACCTCATATTCGCACTATAGGGGCGGTAAGGTGGTGGAGGAACCATTGTCACTGGTCCATGACCAAGGGAAGAACCTAAAGCAGCAATTGTTGGATTGGAACGTTCCAAAAGTAACAGTCTAAGACGGTACTCCTGCATTGACGCTTGGTAGCTCGGCGGTGGTGGTCTGTATTGAAATTCTGGGTACATCATCGCTGTTGAAAAACCACAAAACAGAATCATGCTCATCATTTAAAACTGTACTCATCAATATGACCACAGAGTCATGACAAAAGTTCAAGTCATTATGGTAGTGACTGGTTTCGCCAAAACCATTTAAAAAGAACCGTACCGGCATATGGATGATGAGGTCTTCCGTACGTAGGAGGTAATCTAGGCACAAATCTTCGGTTGGGCTCTGATCCGCCATCGCCTCGTGAACTACCAGCTCGAGCAAATCCTAACATGGCACGACATGAAGTTCCACTCTCATTCGCTGTCAGTCTCCAAGCTACTGCTGATACTGTAAGAAGGAGAACTCCAACACCTGTTGAAAAGCATGAAATACATAAAAATCCTTTTTATTCAATTCATTCACGTCTTCATATTTTTATTAGCAGTTTTTTTCAAAAGTTTACCAATCATTAACAAAGACAAGGTCAAATGCTCCTTCCCTGCTGAGCGCGCTGCACCCAACGCAGTCCCAGCCAGAGTACAACAGATCCCTATCACGGCTATTACTATGATAAACCATCGAATGGATACTGCTTGAGATGCGGACATTCCGCAACAAGTCTTCGGCTCCTCTTCTGATGCATAGGGAACACCACGGTGAGCTCGCATTGACCTGCAAGAAATAAAATTTGAAATTATGTCTTTGTCATGACTTTGAACGGGTAGCATTTGACATTTTCATGAAATTGCATAAAACACAGATCTATACTAACACAGATGCACAAACTGCATTTACGATGCATTGTCAAATTTTGTGATCCGTCCAAGGACCAAGTTTCCAAGGTATACCTAATTTTTGTTAAGAACCATCGTGTGAATCAGTTGGAGCCTACAAAATTTCGGTCCCTTTCAAAATTTGAGTAGTCTAGGATATATGGTCTTGGAAAAATACGAAAAATCACAAAAACCATGCTCGGTTTGTGAGTCTATTATAGTATAAGTCAATGCATAAAACCAAAGCTTGTAACTAACTACATAGCGTTTTATAGCAAATAGCATTTTAGTGCCGAAGCCTCAATTTTGGGCTCATTTGACTTATTGACCTGAACACATCGTAATTTTAAAAACCGGTGCGGGATCTAAGATAATATGAAATCCTCCATCGTAATACATCAACTGTGCGTGAATGATCTAAAAACAATTTTCCTTTTGGAGGTCGTTGGCAAATAACTGTTCAAGCATGCAATATCACCATCAGTAAGAAGAAATGCTTAGGTGGTCTAGCATGCTTATTTATGCGATAATGCGAGTTCCTTTTGCCAATTTTAGCCAATCAAACAAAAGCAATCTTATTACTGCATGCAATCTATTTCCTAATACATCTTTTTCAAGTTGAAGTTCTTCTATAGCCTCGCTAATTCTCACATCAAATATTTACCTTTGCTCAATCAATGTCAATCGTAATCAATATATTTTTTGTGTAAACTCATTCATATAAGATTCACTTTTAGCATTCCTTCCATGCACCATATTTACACTTTGTTGCTAAAAATACATTTGATACAAAAGTAGACTTGTATACATACCCATATTCCTGTATTTTGCACTTTAATCTTAACGTCAAGAAAAATCCTATTTTGCCTACCAACTTGACTTTGGCAATATATCTTTGTTCGTTGTTCAATGAGGCTGACTTGCCATGAAAGAGCATTATAGTAAGAAAAGGTAAGTATGCTCATGCACCGCAATGCGTTCCCTTAATTCAGATTTTTGTTTGCAATAATCACTCAAGGATGAAGGATAAAATAAATATCCAAAAAGTGTACAGCATATTTAGCATACTTTAATGTTGAGGCAATGATACCGTAAATATATATGAATTTATATATAGCATATTATTTATCATACTCCACTGTAAGCACACCTTATAATATGCGCACAGATATCTATCCACCAAGGTAATACATATTCACAAAATGTCCAAAAGCAAAGGGATATTTATTATTAGGAAATTCCTGATTTCTTTGCCATTTTTTCTAGCATTAGCTCACCTAGACCTACGGCATTTATCACAGTAACAGATCTAACTTAAAAAAACACAAATTATCGCAAAAAATGTAGCATGTTCATGTAAACTTTAGCATCGTTGATACATTAATGGATTTAATCTGCAGATGACTGATTCAAGTTTGCTCAACATACACATACAATATAATTTTTTGTGTGTTTTATTGTTTTTACAAAGCATCTTTATAATCCTCGTTTCAACACGTATACAAGCTATCCCCAGCGTGAATAAAGTATCTGTATTAACATTAATATATATACCAAAGTGGCCATTTTACATTGTTCTTTTGCAGAAAACAGCAAAAACAACGAGAAAATTGAATTCTTTAACAACTTGTAATGTTTTTGTTTTCTTCGCCTGAACTTGATAGCTTACAAACATTTTCCGTTGCATTTATTACAAGGTTGAAGGAGGTGTAGCGTGTAAACGTGCTGAATGCTCGGATCTTTCGAGAAAAAAATTGCGAGAGGAAGCCACAAAAGAGCTAAAATGTACAGTACGGACAACTTGCAAGCTTTTGTCGAGACCAAGACATGGATTATCACAATTACAATGCAAAATGCAGTTTTCTGTTTGCTGCTGCCGTGTACCGTAATGAACCTTACTGTTCAAGCGAAATAGGTAAAGAACGAACGAAGGATAATATCAAATCTACCTACCTAGAGCTAAGCTGCTTATGTGTGTGTGATACACTTTGCACCGTCATTTTTATAGAAAATATTTTGATATTAGCTTGCGAATATAACACAGACAAGTCAGCAGTGGCGGTTTTAAAGTTTTTAAATGCCTATTGTGTGCACCATTAAAATAGCGTTTATCTTCATAAACTTAGCTTACTCCATAATAATGTGTGGAGGCTGGTTTTCAGACAAGTGAGTTAATTCCTTTGCTAGCCACTGAATTCAAAATACAATGCAGCAATTCAATTTTTTGAGTAAGTGGCATTTAAAATTTTGTGTTGGCTCACGCTTCTCGTTATTTTCTGGGGTTGGTATGTTTGCATGCACAAGCCATCTTTTGTGATGTTATATGCCAAACCAATAAGTATCAAGTTGGACAAGCATGTCAACATCAACAATCGTGCACACCAACATAGTCATGCGCATGAACATGATGGAGCAAAATCCTATCTCTGGTACTGCGCGAAAAAACCACACAAAATAAGTAATTTTTGTACAAAAGCATAATATGGCTTTCTAAGTTAGATAACCTAACTGTATTTTTGTGGAATTTCCCCTAGCATTTTTATTACATGATTAAGGAAGGAAACTGAATACCAACAAAAATGCAACTCTGTTTGGATGCATAGACTTGAAGCAAGTCCTCAAAATGTCAGTGCACGAACTTTAATTTGGCATCATCACAGTTCTTCCGGTTTCCAGTCCAAAATTTCAAGTTCCGCTTATTTCATGTAAATTGAGCTATTTAAAATGCAGACAATAATTGAAATTGTTATAAACGGCATGAGTAACTAATTTTTCTCATGTTTCCGCCATGTTTTATACAACTGTTTAGCACTGAATTACTAAAGCAAGTCTATAAGGTTCACCTAGACCGTCCAGTTGTGGACTTTGTCAAAAGTATGACTACTTGAAATTTTGCAAAGATTTTTTTACTGATTGATTACACGACCTTGTTGAAGTCACACCAACAGTATTTGCTCATAACCTTGTCTTGTCTAAATCTTATCGCTTACTCGTTTTCATATATTCAAGATGTAAAAATACATAGTAGTCCCGTCACGAAAAAAAGTGTCACTTGCGAAAACTGAACACAATAATGCATGTACATACGCATAACGAAAACGCTTATGAGTGCGAATGACACTGACTTGGGTTAAACTTGGGTGCAATATTTCGAGAGTAAACTGCCACTGGCAAGGATGTAACTCATTGTTATAAGAAACAAATGAGCACCACAGGCAAACTAAATCTATTTTCCCATCCTTTAACTCCACATCATTCATTATCCGCTCAATCAACATGAAAACACAGACAAATATGCGAGTTTATAACATCTTTCATTCCTCTTTATCATGTTTATCGCAATGAATGAAGGAAATTACATTGAATTTCGTGGCGCTTTAGTTTGGAACCCCAACTACCCCCAATACTGAAGATATTCCTCACGCTTTTTAGTCCATAATTCATCAACTGGCGAAAGAAAGGGCTACAAACTCTTAAAGTTGAGTACCTTCGTGACAGCTGAGATTGAAAACAATTAAATAATTTGATTGCGTACCAGTCCATACGCATAACTACGATATTGTGACATTGTAATGCAGAACAAAGTCTTTTTTTGGGGGTATAGCAAGCACGCATTACTATAAAACATGTGAGCACGTATTACTTAGCCAGAGGAAATTATCATTATCAGTGACAAGCATTATATTTCTTTATTGTGTCATTGTCATTGACAAAAAGGTGGAGGAGAGGAAATACACTGAATTCGTAATTGGAAATGGAAAAAGAAAACTACTAACATAATATGAGCTGGGAGCACTATAAATTTGAGTAAGCCAACATATATACCCAAAGACAGACATGTCGTAGCCTTTTGAAAAATGTCATTCAATTCACTCTCCTTAACTCCTGCAGCACTCCTTTGCGTTGTTCATAGACCATCACCATTTTTCATATGAAAACCTTTCTCATTCCAAAAAATTGTGCTGTTTCGTCCTTCAGCGTCCGTCACCCGTCATCATTAATTTTCAATTTCAATTGTAGAATCCCAGCAGGTAGCATGCACTTCACACGACAGATGTGTACGATTTGCCCTACACTTTATATCGGTACAGTAGTAGCTGCTACAATCAGTTATTTTATGTTTGCTCATCGCAACACAAGTCTTAGGTGATGATAAGAACAACCTACAAAAATCAATTCTCATTTCGTCTTGGTGCCAATTTTTCAAAAAATTTCAAACAATTTCTTGTACAGCATACATTATTACTCTTGCTCTGGCTGTTTAATATTTTGTATGTTATACAGTTTCGCTAATTTTCAATGGGATCTCTAATTTCATGCCAGCTTTTGATATGGTTCTTTCATCAATACACATCTGTCAGAGTATCTTGAACAAAATCAACAAATCCCAAAGCTAACATCCGCATAGGCATGCAGTAACAATGTATGCAGCTTTTGTTGTTGAAGTTTCGAATTATAAAGGGGGAGAATCATGTGCAAAAGAATAATAAAACATGAAACGTATCCCAAGTAAGAGAGAAAAATAGAAGTCAGGAAAAAGTGTAACATGACATCAGATGTAAATTTTTGGCATGTTCATTCTCATCACATCACATATTTCATTAAATGAGTACAGAGTCACGACAAATCAAATCATTCACGGGTGGGTTATATTGATTTGATCAGTGATCCAATCCAACGCGATCCACTTCAATCGTTAAAGAAAGAAGGAGAGAAAAAAACTCGAATCCGATATATGTAAAACCAAATGTATTATTTTCACCTGTCATTCATTCAATCAACCGTATCGAGTTACAAATATCAGCGCTTTGATTACAAAAAATATTGTACCATATCATGTGTCTTTGTGCCTGTCTGCAACTTTTTGCTGTGTATTCTTCTACTATAAGAAGATTAATGAGACACATGGTACACTGCAGCAGTGATGATGAAGCATATATATATACATATTATTCATCTTCCAAAATATGAGATTACCGAATGCTGCCAAGTGCCAACAAACACACACACACAATGTACTACACTTCACACAATAGACATTAATCTGCTTTGTATACAAGATCCGATGATCTGGTTCTTGATAGATTTGAGTTTACTCTTCTTGAAGCGCAACACATCACACTCATCTTAATATTGCACTCACCAAACTGGGAATAATTCACAAAAAATTGAAATCTTTGCTTCAACAGCGATTATATCTTATTGTTAGTAAATCCAACAGCTCGGTTGTAGCAAACAAGTAATCATGATCCCTGATAACATTGAACCTGATATATGATTGCAAACCCCGAAAATGCCAATTTAAACTCATAGTTTTTAACTAGGTATTCAAATAAGATTTGCTTTGTTTAGGATTGCAATTACATCAATGTAAAACAATGGGACATAAAGCATGGAGACTCCATTCGCAACATGTTTCATACAGCTATCCTGAAAATCATTATAAATTCATAAAATCACTTTCAATCCCATCAATCCTCCCATACACATGAAAATTACGTGGGATGGGTAGGTATTTACAAGGTATCTAGCAATTTTTACTTCAATATCTCCTGTTTTTCCTGACAGACAAGTTTAGATGCCAAAACTAAGTTGGAGTAGTAGACGTGCTGACGTAAATTTTCAATTCACTGGCTACATACTACTACTATGAATGTTTATTCAGTGCTCAGGTTAAGAAAACTGAGCATGTTCAATTCAATTCTCAACCAGATTATTTGCATACCATATCCTTGTTTATATTTATACTACCACTTATCACCCTGACCGAGAGGGAAGATTCCTCCTTGTCTTGTATCACGACGATACTTTGATGATAATGACGACTATGAAATGGATTGAAAGCTTTGGAAAATTTGAGCAAGCCCAATAAAGCAGTAAGAGTTATTCAGCAATAAAGCCTCCCTAACTACCTACAAAGTTATCTAGACAGAACGAGACAAAACATTCAACTTGAATATAAAACTAGGCATGTTGCATGTAATGTACCTACGTACAGAAAGACTGAATACTACGTACATAGGTAATGTTCTTGTAACCAATTTTTATACTTGAATCAATTTATTCATTCAACCAAGATTCACCACCTGAAAAAACCTTTATCTCAATGACCTTGAGTCATAAACGCACAAGAGCATACAAACTTGGAAGATGAAACCTAGAAAAAATACATCAATTTTACCGCACCGCACCGTGATTACGATGATAATGATACGATAATGCTAGCACACATAATAGCTGAGCGTACCATTAATTATATTATGTTGCAACGCTGGACTTGCTAATTTAGATCTTGCAACTTGAATTTCAATACCCAGCCTCAGGTTTGCATTCGTCTTTTGCTTCTTGTTCTTACCTAATGATTTAAACATTTTTTTGTCTTTCCTACTCACCATTGCGAATCTAAAATTACACACAAAAACAAACTTGCTAATGCAAAAAAAATGAAGAAGCTACTTTGAAGAATCTTTCACGCGTCTGCGTCTTATCCTTCACGAAATCAAGTATCTGGAAATATGTGGCGTACTAAATCTTATCTGTATTTTGTGTACATTACTCAAAGCTGAAAATCTTTGCAACCCATCCCATCGGGTCTCTCACAAGGAGAGTGGTAATGATATTATTATTGCCAATCATTTGTCTTGTTATGGTAATTATTGTATGTGCCTGCTACTAGCTCAAGCTAAAGGGAGCTCCAAACGTAATTATGATTTGTAAACATTCTTCCTCGACAAACGCTACGTTTGCAGTCTTAGACGTGGACTTCAAGGTTGTTGTGTCTTCTTAGCATCAATTTGCTTGATGCTGAGCTCCACAAAAAGCATTCCATTCTTTGGCTGGTTGTCGTAAACCTTTAAGCACATGTGCGACATGTGTCTTGGGAAGATGCTGCGAAATGTGTGTGTGTGGAGCATCATTGAAGATGTCATTAAATTTTGGACACGTTTCTTCAAACCATTTTTTGTATGTAATACAATTGTAATCCAACAAATATTATTAGATTTCGCAGCTGTGTATAACTGCTGTCTTGTTGCGTAAGCTTTTGTTTTTGTCGAGCAGGACAGAGTTATTGCGCTGTGCACGCATGATATTCTTTGCAATTTACGTGTCGGGGAGATGACATGTAGTCTTCTTCAATATCAACTACCTATTAAATGGTTTTTTGCTTTGTGGACAAGTGACAAGAAAACAAAGTCGTGTTCATGTTCAAGCAATTTTTAGTATGCCTTTAACAGCGTCGTAAGGAAGGATAAGCCCGTTTATTGTTCTCATTTTATGATGGATTGTATGAGAAGTGAAAACTATGAATGGGCCTAATGTATACCTATATCTATACCATAAATACTTTTTATTTATAAACAATAAAATATGTGCAGAGCTGTGCTGGAAGTAATTTTCAAACGATGGTCCATAAAGATTCTCGTTGTTAAATTATTGCGATCATTAACACAAAACATTTTTGTGCCAAGTAAACTCAAACTTGACGAGTATTGCTTGTGTTTTCCTAGAAATACGGAAAAATGTATTCGGATGCCTAAGCAAATATTCCGGTTACGTAGAATTCGTATTCATACTGCCGGAAAATTTATACCTGTGATAATGTAAGCATTACACAAGAGGAACAACATGGCATCCTAACAGTTTGCCAACTAATTTGAATAATTTAAAACAATAGACTGCTAAGGATAATATATCAGTCTGTAGTGTAATGGGTCACACTGAATATTCAAATCCAAATTATGCATGGTGTTTGGCACTAATTCGTGAGCGTCATTAGATTGCCATATTATGCATTCCGAGCCATATCTGCTGCCCAACCTACCTCACTCACGTATGAGTAAAAAAATGTCTTTACTCATCTAGTTGTCGTAATATGCAACCCATACAAACGCAAATCGTAACAAGGCGAGAGGGGAAATTCGCTACTGCAAGAAATTTGATAACACTTTCAATATTACTACAATTACAGACCGCACTACCTAAGTATGAGCTATGCAACTACCACAAAAGGTAGCGATTGAAATTCACACATGCAGAAAATTAAAATAATAATTAGCTGTTATCCGCTCTTATTACATGTAACGTATCCTCCCAGCTTTTTCTCTTCGTGTAAACGTTTATCGTCTCGTAAATATCGAGTAGGTGCACATTTCATTTCAGATCCGTTAGTTTCATTTTTATTATTATAAATGCAAGCCAGAATGAATGCTTATTATGCGGCGATTACGTGTATATTATCAACAATAAGCGGAAGGATATTATGCGTAAGAAACTAATAATTTATCGTATTTGATAGCAGAAAAATCACGCACATATAGCTAGGTAATATCCTACTTGTCCTTTTCATTCTTCATGCTATATTAATTCCAATTAGCAAATTACTTGAGTTTTAAAACGAAATGAAAATGGAGGTTGTGCCGTGTAATGTCCATTATTATGGAGTAGCATTAACATGCATGCATGTTAGTTAGTAAATGACTGAAAACAGCAAATCTCTCACAATTTGTAGTTTACTAAATTAAATGTCTAATAATTACTCTTTCCGTTGGCAAAAGAATCCCAGAAAAACGACAAGTTGGCTATGGCTCGAGTCTCTCCATTTAGTACAAATGAACATTTAACAACTAATCTAACTTTAACGCATAATTTGTAAATTTCTTGTGCGCTGCTTGCCTTGTGAATTGAACAACTCACTACTATTCATATAAATTACGCTTGATTTCCTTCCTCCTTCAGCTGTTTGAGGGAGTCAATAGATCAATTATCCGATTCGCAGGTAAATTCCTTCACCTTCAAACGCAGTTCTTAACGTTTAAAAGCATTCAAAGGAACAATCCTTTAAATTTCTTATTCACCATTCTCCTCACATGCCGCTGTGATGAAATAAATACTACCAATTGACTAGTGGGGCTACCAATATTCGTGCACAACATGATTTTTTGTCCTGTCGTGAAACAAAAATCCCTGATGATGGGTAATGATAGAAAAGTTGGCAAATAATAATTTAGTTATTTGCTCTTCTTCAGCAATAAGACAGTATAATTATAGCATAGATCCGACCTCATATGCTTTTCTATACATGAACTGTTGCTGCTGACTGCGAGGAAGAACCTATTAGATATACACGCCTTACTTTTTTCATGCTGAGCGACTGGGACATACTGCTGGTAACTCCTTTTTTGCCATCTACATCTGCCCATCTTCGTTATCAGCATCATTTTCACTCACTCTCAAAGACAACTTTTGTCTCAAAATTGGTTGCGACTTTTGTGACGGCTTCTCTTTTTGTGGTATCCTAATTTCTAACTTAATGCATGCTCACGTGGGTAAATGTAAGAAAGAAGAGCATGAAAAAACGTTTAAAAGTCATTATGCAGTACTAAGTGCGCTGCTCATAATAATAGACATTTTATTAGTGCAGTAGTATGGCATGCCTGACGCTAATCAAATCCTTTCAGATATGTTATGCGGTTTTTTATGTTATACATGTAAAAATCATCGTTTCTATCACTTTATGTCCTTCTTCCGTTTTCGTCGGATGACATGAAAAAAGGAAGCATTATTATTTCACTCTCTCAAAATGAAGTTCACGTTGCAAAGTCCGTCTTCCCAGAGTTAAATTTATACCTACCTACAAAGTAAAGTATAATATCAAACAAACTCTCTCCCTCTCTATCTCTCTGTTGCAGTGCTCATTTATATTAGGAAACTGCAGCAATAAATAATACCGAGGCTATTTTTTAACATGAAAAATATGAAAGACGCCAGCTGCTCCGATAATGACTGACGACATGACAGAATGACACGCTATATACATAGCTCGATGTGAGATGACAACTTGTGAACTTTTGCTTTTTCTTCCTTAAATACTTGCATGCAGAACCGTACCGTAGCCAAGAAAAGTGAAAAAAAGAGAAAATATAGTTTTGTTGCAGGATGGATAAATAGGATCGCGATTTGTGATAATAGTAATAGCCGCCTTGAGTAAATAATGACAATTCAGAGTAATACGATTTTTCCTGAAAAACTTATTGTCGCGAGCGAGCACATGAGAGTTATAAACTGCTGCTAAACTGAGACTTGATTTTGATAATAATCTAAACGAAGGGAAGGTGATAGTGCTGCTGCCAATGATGATGATGAATTTTTCCCTTTCATTTGAAATCTTCTTCAGCTGACCACCATATGTGCATTGATGATGACATGATGACATTCTTTTACAACTCATCGTGAGCACAACTACAACACGACATCTTGTTTATTGATGAAAACCCTAAATAAATGGGCTCCATCATAATGATCCCTTTTTCGAAAGCATAATTTCTAATTTTTAAGATTGCAACTCTGAAGACAAAAAAGATATTGGGATTGTAGCATGCATCTCTGCGGAATTGTCAATGTTGATAGATGAGACCCTCCTTATCCTTCTCTTCATCAAAGGAAAAATGTTTCTTGATCGTGACAAAGATGAGCCATTTTATCGTTTTCATTTTTGAAACCTCCAAGCCATGATATCATGAATATCTTAATGATGATGAGCTTGAGTTTGAGTGCGGTGTGTAATGACCATGTGGATTATGGTGTAATGACAAAGTTGATGGAATCACGAGGAGAAGCGACATTCACAACAATAATGCACGCACCCAATAAAAGATAATGGTTCAAAAATAAATATGATGCGTACGTTTTCTTTAGAAAAAGTTTCATTTCATAAAAGTTTTGAAAAATCAGTCTACTGCAACATGACTGTGACTTTAACCAATCTGATTGGTTGAGAGAGTGTCAGTTGTCAGTCAGAATGGAATGAAATTGTCAATTTACTTCGAAACTAGGTAAACTAACAGGATTGTCAATAGGATTTTGAGTATTAAATTGTTAGAAGGAACGAATTTAAGAGAGATATAGAGAGATCTTTAACCTGGTTACATGAAATGTTCAATGAGAAACCATTAAAAATCCATTTAGAAAGCGTTTGTCCTGTATTTAGAAGACATGATGATAATATGAGATGAACCATATCGATTTTTAGGATGTACCTACATGAAACGTCATCATCATCATAAGGAGGACTCTGACTAAACGTTGCTTTGCTGTGCTCAATGAATTGAATGTGTGAAAAGTGTCTCCTTTCACTTGATACTAATTAGAGCACAAATTAGGTACTTATTTTCTCAAGCAAAAGCCACAGCGCAAACAAACAAGAAGCACCAGCGGTGGTTTTATTAGAAAGAATAAACATATATATTTAGACTAAAAGCTATACTACTGCTTTGCAATTTGCAATAAGCGTTATTGGTAAACCGAGGAAAATCCGTCGGAAATGAGATGAATATATAGCGCTAGCACACAACACAGAATTAAATTAAGCCCACTCAATAACTCGTAATCAGAAAGGTAAATTGATTTTTAAGAGGAGGAAATTAGTTCATTACCTTCTACTCTGTCTTGTCGCCGCAGAAAAGTGATATCTCACAGGCTGAGGTGGAATACAAGTAGGTGGACTAATTAGCGTTGGTGGCGGTGCAGGCATTAGGGACACTGGAACAGGAGAAGAAAGGAGTGGAATTGGCACAGGAGCATTCCCCATCGTCAGGTGTTGTGGAGGTGGATGAGGAGGAGGATGAACATGAGAATGAACATGAGGATGATGATGAGCATGAGGATGGGAATGGGGAAGAGTGGAATATGGGGGCGGAGCAGGAGGTAAATGGGAGTCTAATAAATCCGGCATTCCTGCGATTCCTAGTGGACTGGATGGAGGTGGTCCCAAGATTAAAGTTCCATTTTCAGAAGAAGGTGGGGGTAAATGAGAAACTATGGATAACTGATCGTCCCCCGTGGATTGAATTCCAGAAATGAGGTCATCCGCAGTGGATGTTGTGGCACATGACGTGTTATTATTATTAGAATTAGAAGAACCGATAATATTGCTTGCACTAGAACTAGGATTGCTATAACTGGTGCTATTACTGCTTTGCTGCAGCACACTAGACGAACTTGCATTGCCACTGTTAAAACTGGACGATGAAGCGACTCCAGAATTCTTCACGCGATGATGATGGTGATGATGTCTACTTGTGGTCCCACTACTTCCATTCCCGTGATGGTGGTGATGATGATTGTGATAAGATGATGAAGATGATGAATGACCTTGACCTCCTCCAGAGGAGCCTGTATTACTACATCCACCTCCACTCGTCGAAGTTCTGTGACTGGAGCCTCGGTAACTCCGATCTCGTCTCCGTTCCCTACGCTCCCTCTTTCTATGTTCCCGACTTCGGCTCGGTGGAGGAGGAGCGATGGCTATTGTGGAGGATCCCTCATTATTATTGTCGGTTTGCGCTTCAGTTGAAATAAGATTTGTTGACGTATTTTGATTACTACTACTGCTATTATTATTATTATTCACGGCACTAGACACACTTGGCGATGTTGGATTGCACGAGACCAGCAAACAATGTTGTGGGGGTCCAGGTGGTGGAGGCTCACTGATGCCTCCAACTTTTCCTATGGTTGTAACGACATTACCAGTGCCATGAGAAACTCCTATGATACCACCTGCGGCAATACTTTGGTTAAGACTACAAGTGCTTGTGCTAATTGCATTGCTATTCATATGGCAGGAATGAATGACTGGGAAGGTCGATGATGATGGCGAAGTGGTGAAGTTATTATTGGTATTGCTGCTTGTGGCGAGGTTGCTAATTACGCAAGAAGGTAACAACGACGATGAGGATGGCAATAGCAGTGAAGATGCTCCTGCCGTCGTCTTTGTTGTTGCTGAAGATGCTACACTGCTTGGATTAGCGACGTCGATGGAGACAATACCACATGCAGATTGTGTCCCACCACCACTTGTTGGTGATGTTGGTGACGAGAAGCCTGAGTTACTTGTGGAGCCCAGCGATGGTGAAGATAGTATCGCCAATGGAGCAAGACCACCAGCAGCTGAACATGGAACCACTGGAAGCATGATGTTTGTTGAAGATGAATTTGGCACAAATGCTGCATCTTGACTTCCAGCCCGAGCGTGATTGCTAGTTAGCGTGACATTGCTGGAAAATGCAGGGAATGTTAAGGGATTTACCCCAAATAGGCTTCCGAGTGGTATACTCGTTGTTGATGGAGCCGGCGTTGGAGGAGTTGTCACAGGTGATGTTAGTAGCGATGTTGGTGTTGAAATTGTAGAGCTCGTGGAAGAACTACTTCCAGGACCTACTTGCACAATTACTCCAGAGCCTATTGGTGATGATGAGGATGGTGCAGGTGGAGGGGGTGATAGCCCACCACCGCCGCCCATTGTAGAAGCTCCTCCAATTGAAGCTGATGCATTCAACAGCATCGCCTTTCACTTGACGCGATGGAATTTTTTATTGGAACTACTTTATAATCCTTTTAGTCCCATCCATTTTATAGTGTGACTATCATCGTGGAAGCCGATGATGACGATGTGATTAAAATAACAGTACTCCTCAAGTGTGAAAAGAAAGTTGGAAAAGGTCGAATAATCCTTGCTTCTCCCCAAAGGACAACCAACCAAGAATGTCACAATTGTGTGACACCTTTATTTATTATTTCTCACTGAAAAATGCTGTGCAGATTCCAAACCACATTCCTTCACAAAATCGTTCCAGTGTTGGTTAAATCAGCATTTTGATTGTAACTTATAACTGATACCACCGATGAGTGATGTTACTTCATTTGTTGTGTTGCTGACATAACATATCCCTACTTCATGGATAAATGCTCTGTTTGTTGAGGCATAACACATTTAACAAAAATGAACAAAACAAAACAGAATTTCATATATTCCATCTCACCATCCTCACAAAAAACTGTTGATCTGCCAGCAATTCATTATTAATTCTTTGGAGATTAACATTGTGTCAAGTTGGTTACTTCACCGCTCTTTAATTGTTACATTATGAAATTATTATACGTTTGGTTGATGATTATAAGTTATAACCATTTGGATACACACATGTGAACATGTGAGGTCGTTTTGGCAGAACAAGCCCAGGTATTGGGAGTTTGTATTAAATGTGCACTCTGATCATGTAGTCAATGCCATAATCACAATACTGTAACAAAACATTAAACTCCTTTTCACACTCAAACATTAAATTTTACTATTCGTGTGTAATTCACAGAACAACATAACTGAGCACATGATATCCAAACAGTTACTCAAAGTTGAAATGAACACGCAATAACTTCAAATTCAGAATCATGGGAACGTTTTCCAGCCTGCAACAAAATAACGAAGATCCAAAAACAACATTTAATTTTATATGAAGATATGAAAAGATGTAACAAATGTCCAGGACTAAATGCGCTAAAACAAGTCTCTATTATTACACAAGTAATAATTAAATTGATCTTACATTGAATTTAATGACATTTTGAAAAAATTTGTCCAAATGTAAATACAGAATGATTAGAGACAGGGCAAACGTTCTGCTTCTAATTGTCTATCTGTCTCTTCATACACTAACGTAAGGTTAAGCTTATTGTGAATGCAATACCTGCATTTCATATTGCTGATCTTGCTAGAGTTGTTTGAGCTACATTGTTTGTAGTACAGGCTGAATTTGTATAGCGTATGAAAATAACTAACTAACTGATCTACTCCACACTCTTTCCTTACAGATCTACAATACCAACATATATACCTTGTTTGCATTTATACGTACATTGCACGTTTACTTACAATTTTAATGCATATCCGTGGATCCAACAAAAACTATTCAAGATCCAACACTTTTGCACAAAACACAAAAGGACTATCAATCCTGATAGCATCTGAAAGGTAGATTAGAATGTTTACTTGAGTCACATAGCGAAGCAGTAAGGAAAAATAATTTTTCCAAGATATTACACAAAGTACAAGAAGTATCCACATCCACAGCAGTCAAATATCATAGTCTAAGCTTGCAAAGAAATATACATCATATATTCTATCCTTTGGGTACTTTTCACTTCTTTATTTGAGTGTGTATGTGTTGTGCCTGCTCTCAACTTTGGGATGAAATGGTTCACCAACACATCATCATTGACTGCTCAGAAGAGAGAGATATAATATATTTTAGTAACCATTCAGAAAAGGAAACTTCACTTCTCTCTCTCTCTCTCTCTCGATTTTCCAATCTAAACAACAAAGAAAGGACGAAAAGAGGATGACGATATGAAAACAGGCAATCGAGATGCGTGCACGGTACACACATGCAGCAATAAAATAAGCAATAGAAACTATATACACACAAGTTGAGTTGCTCTCTCGTCTCGTCAGTGTACCATAAAACTACCTACAAAACAGTATTAAACACAGCAACCTAATGCAATATGCATAAGGGTTGGGTACCCATCACTAACTCTGCGTACTTGGTTGTCTCTAAACGTGTTACATGTTTGCAGTGCTCCTTCACTTTGTCAGTAGTAAAGGCATAAACACAAAAGCATGAGCATAAAAATGTGAGTGAGCAAGAAGGAAAAGCTAAAGGCAAATGATCCTTTCTGTGTGAGTGAACGAAAAAGTAAAAAGGATATACGTAGGGATGATGAGGACGATGATGATGATGACGATAATGTATTCTGGGTATATGCATTTGCCACAAAACAAGTTTTCTACACTCACACATAGACGAATAGATACAGAGCCGAAAAGGAGACTTGCCTTGTGTGGACACATATACAATGTGTACAACACAAATTCAAGATTCACTTCTACTTCTTCTTCCCTTCACTCGCTCTCAGCTAGAATCCAGAAGTTGAGTTGCTGCAACTCACCAAGGCATGACATGGTGGTGTATTGGCATATTGCCGTCGTGAGGATGATGATGAAAGCTACAAACTCAAACATGACTTGTTTCAAGCTCTATATGGAAAAACTAGCACACATATCGCATAATCAGCCCAAGCTCGTCTTTTGGTACTACCATCGTCATCATCATCATCAGTACTCACCGTGTTTGATTACAACTCTTTTTTTGATGGAATTAGACGAAAAATCTAAGGTTTGAATGTACATCTTCTTCTTCTCCACCTTCTTTTCCATAATAGAAAGCCAAACAAAACCAAACCAGGAATCCGTCTATATTCATCCATCCGCTCCTCCTCAAAGCACAACGAGGAAGGGAAATTTGCTTTCGGCACATTTCCGTTTTTTCTCAACGTTGGAGAACTAGGAAAAAGGGTACCATTATACACCACCATACCATTTATATGCATCTTTTTTTGGATGGTAAACATAGCTTTTTGTTAACTTTTTAACTCTTTTACTGTATGTGTGAGTGTGTCATACTATGTCCGTTCCATTGCTTGCGCTCCTCTCTACTTCTTTTACACAAAGTAGTATAGTAGTACATGATGCAAAATGCATGGAATCGTACATACTTCAGCAGCAGGGGTAAGTTCATGGACATGAAAAAGTAATGCTGAAATGAGTTGCAAAAGCTCGTCTTTAGAGTTAGCTGTGAGCAGTTTCTAAAAGTGTGTGTTTTTATTGGGGTGAATAAATTTTGCTACAAAATGAGGATGATGTGTGTAATGCTGGGCTGTGCAAATTATTATTATGTGGATATTAGGGAGCGAACAATGACCATCCACCACATCCTAAATGTGCTTGCAATGTATGTATATAAAATTCACAGAAAAATGCTGATAAACGAAAAGTCTTGCCTTGGCTTGGCATGAGTTTTTGGAATATACCTTGAGGTCATCATCACAACATTGAAAGGAAGGGCTGTGCTCTTCTCTTAGCTTTAGCCTTTACCTACTTTTCCAAAACAAAGAACAGGTCTGAACGATTTCAGTCTGCAACCAAACGGAAGCTATTCTTAGATAAAAACAGCTTAGTTTTCGCTGAATGTTATCCATATTATTTTTCTGATTCCATGACCATGATATATCTGTCTTGGAGGAAAAAGGATGAGATGAGATGTGGAAGGCCAAATGGAAGATAAAATAAGGATCAAGCACGACTTATGAACGTTATAATATCCTTTGTTGCTGGTCTCGTCTCTCTTAGGACTTCAATTCTACCCTTAATAAAATATGTGATCCTTGAATTATATATTTATGTACGTGTTTATATATTCGTATTTACAAAGCCGCATTTTACCAGATCTGGCACATTTTTATAAAACTTGGCTTCTTTTCATAAAACATGATATGGACAAGTTTAAGAATGGACGTATGGACGAACTGTTGAATTATTAAGAAGATGCTGATTAGTAATAGCGACTTACAACACGTATATATGTGTAGTATATTTCTTTATAACAACTTTTTCGAAAAAGTTTTTTACCCTTCCTTTTCTTCTCTTACATTTTAAGCATGGTTTGGCCTACCCCCGCCGGGTAGGAAAAAAGACGGATAAGCTTTCTTGTTTTGTTGTCCTCAACGTTTCTACGTTATGTATGCCAAGCTGTATATTAGTATGATGATATGGCTTATTACCAAAATGCATTGGGTGAACTGCCGATGATGATGACTATGATGATAATGTTAATGGTTACTGTATTGCACTTCTGCAGTTTTACTTTATTTGGTTTCTAGGACCTGTGAGGCAAGAAGTATGTAGGTAGAAGTAGGAAGATGATGTTAAATGTAAATGCATGTTTCTTTTTCACGTATAATATGCACTGCAATCGGAAAAAGGACGAAGGATGTATCCCATTATATTGTGGTTATTTGTCGTTTTTATTATGACGTCGTGATAAGATGTGTGGTGGTGATCATATTTGGTACGTCGGTCTATGTCGTGCCCTCTTCATCATCATCATCATCATCTTCAATAACCAAACGTGTCGGCGGATATACGCATAAGTTTCGTGTTTAAGAGAATAACAATTGGATGTTGGGGTTTGTAAACAATATTAAAAGTTTGTATATGTGATTAGCATATCGTTGTCGAAAAAGAAGAGGAAAGGATGTAGTATATGGGATGCAGATGCATTTACAGAATTTTTGTATTGAAAAAGCATGACAAAGTGCATTGCGTATTCATGTACCCACCATCATCTTCAAAGTGGAAGGGCCAAGTCCGGAAAAATGAGGCCAACCAAATCACAAAAGCAAGCATTATGGCTTTTATAGATTTCAGATGTCTGTTTTTATGTGAACAAGCTAGTTTCGAATTTATTGAATTGAACTGAGCAGACTCACCAGTTGTGTGTGGACAGACGAATATAGTGAATGCTAGTTTTTGAATACAAAAAAAAATCTTTTATTCACAAAATGTCGCTTTATAGCTCATGTCGTGTCGTACTTTGTTGAAATTTTAGTTTTCATGCCGGATTCAAAATTCCTACTACGACATTAGATGCAGACTCAACAAACACACTTGCTTCCCTTTATACAACCACCTCCACCACCACCAACAACATCACGGTGTGGAAACAAGAAGGATATCATGATGACGATGATGGAGTTGGGGGCAGTCAACAAAAGAACGGATCCTTCATGGTTAAAAGGCATATATAGCTTTTTGTCTCGATTCCAACTGGCTGCAGGATTTCAAATAGAAAAACGAATTCTGATTTGAATACTTTGGCTACACATAGGGTATTAAAGCATGGTTGGTTTGGTCTGGTAGTGGTGGTATTGAAAGAGCAGAAGTGAATTAGAAAATCTTTATTTTTGTCATTCTTCAAAAGAAAAGGCCCACCAGGCATCATGTGAAGGTATTGAAAATATATCTGAAATTGAAAAGAAGCGAATGCATATGTAAGCATTTATAACCATTGAGGTCTTTAGGTACCCAATGTAATATATTATTATCAAGATTGGAACTTTGTGCGAGAGTGCTTTGCTGTAGCTCAATTGCCAACGGAGTTGTGAGACCGAAATCGCAATCTAGAGAATGTTATTGTTGTGTTGTAGAAGAGGAACAGAGTGAGCAGCACCCTGTCAATCGGAAATCACAGTGGAGCTTTGCATAATACAATATTCTTTGAGCAATGTGAAGGCACTCTTGTAATGCACTACGCTTTTCAACATAATCCTAAAAAATGTTTTTAAAAAGTGAAGCAAAATAAGAGACGCTCTCAAAGTGAACTCGGCTGCTAGTAATGTGATGATGATGGTATCGTCTTCATGATATGGATGATCTCAAAGGGAAATCGCTGCTTTATATTATGCTGTGTATTGAAGGATAGAAAATAGAATGAGTTTTCAAACCTAAAAATTGATTCTCTGTAGTATTACATCTTTTATGTATATCCTTTCATCTCTTCCCCTCTACCTATATATATGCACGACCAAAAGATTTAGTGGGACCCTAAATTTGAGTTCTGCAGCGATATTGATGATCCAAGATCCAAGTAGCAAGCTTGCTGTAGTTTTTCCTGAGCTTTTGTACCACCTTCATACGTTCTTTACAAAATGAGGGTGGTTGGGTTCTGCGTGGGGGTGAGTGAGTGAAAAGATCAGATCAGGGTAGCTGACAAAAAGGAGAGTGAAGTGAGGGATGAAAAAACCAAGAAAAAACTAAGAAAAAACTTGACAATCGAATACAATTCCCATTCACACATGTGCACATTAGGGTGTATGGTAGTTGCAATGAAGAAAGAAAGAAGGGTAGCAGCGTATTTAAATGCTCTGCTCCTGTGTACTGGGCTTATTTAAAGGGCCTTTGAGGAATCGGGAAGGGAAGAAGCAATAAATATGCAACTAAAATGCCATGTCGAAACAAGAGACTGTCAAAAAAATAAAGACATGTGATGTGATCGCCACACATGCATTTCATGCATGCATAATGTTCATGCAAGGATAATCAGATAATGGGAGATGTGCCTTACTATTAATAGTATTCAACAGGGAAATAACTGCGTGCTCATCCTGTGTTTCTGTCGGATTATGTTACGTCATTGCATTAAACATTATAAATTGGCATATATCGTATTAAAACCTACAATATGACCGTATATAGCAAGAGGGGTTTGAATTTTTAATGGATTTGGATTACTATTAGCTTTGGATAGAGGGTTTCAGTAAAATTAAACAATGAATTTAGTGAGTTATAGGAGTAGCAATGCATAATGTAACTCTTGTTTACATTACATTTCCCAAAAACCTGGAAAGGGAAGTACGGTTGAAAGGAGAAATTAATGAGATGTTTTACATACAATTAGTTTATTACTTTGGTTTAGATCAGTATCGAGTATGAAATACTCATAGTATGTAATTAAATCAAGCAGTAAAAACTGGGTGTACCGCAGTTTTTATTTGCATATCGGACATACACGTGGATACTGTGCAGCAAAAGAAACTCATTTGTATCGGTCCAATGCAGTTAGTTTCAGTAGAGCAAAAATGGAAATATGAACTTCACGAAGAAGGGCATTTGATAGGATAAAATTTCCGAAAACCCACTGTATCGGCGACCCCAAATCGAAGCATATCGAATTTTATTCTTGCCCACTTGTTATAACAGTAACCCTCAATTAGAAATGAAATGATAGGATGCCTGATTGTTACCATAAACGATCTCTTCTACTCATCTTGTTTGCTATTTCACCGACTCCTTTACCGTCTGGCTGAACTGAAAACCTTTCTATTGACAAATATATCTTTAAGGAGTGAGAGTAACTGAGGAAAAGATCAAATAGTTTGAGATTTTTTCAAAGGTCCTTGTCATAATGATGATTAGTACTCACAAACCCAAGAAAAAGTAAAAGTATATAATAGACCAAGTTGCGTTATCACTACCGAGCTGCCTGCTAGTTTAAAAACGTATATAAATGTGATGTACTAATATCAACAAAAGGAAAAAATAGAGATCAGGATCACAAAAACAATTTTTTACATTTCGAATTGCTATTATGCGTAGTCTCCGCACTTCATAAAAAAGGAACACATCATACACAAAACTGTTTGATACATATGTGTGCAATATTATGCACTTATGCTTTTTCTTTTATTGTTATTTTCAAGCCTTATTATCGTTATTATCATCATTGTTGTTATTTTTCTAGCGCTACATGCCACGGCAGTATAAATACGCTCGCAGTAGGCAATTTTCAGTTTGAAAAGGGTATTGCATGATGTGCGGTGTGATGATGATCATTTTTCGCTCACTCACTCCACTCCGTATTTAGACTCACTATATATATATCCATAGGGTCATGCTTTATTATTGTGTGTTCCTTTCTGTTTTTTTTATCTCATTTATTGCGTAGGTAGCCGAAATATAAACACGATATAAACCAAAGGAGCCATTGTGAGCATTTAGAAACGTCCAACATTATCGTCGTCATCATCATCATCGCCGCCACCACTACCACCAAATATTAAATTTATATAAAGCTGTACAGTGCATTCTCATTTTCATCTTATTAACAATTAAGTAAGGTAAGTAAAGGTAGGCAGCCAAAATGCAATGTGTGCAGCCAACTAGGCATGCAATCCAAAAAGCCATAAATAGCAAACGAGCCTTAGCATCTACTCAAAATGCATTAGTGAATATTACTTTGTACTAATAATTTGTTGTAGGTTGGTTATATACAATATGATACCGTTAGTGTTATGTTCTCTGATATGTCATACGTATTTATGTATGAAACTGCATTGTTAAATCCATATTGCGATTGTAATGCAGCCACACTTCACTTTCATTATAACCATCATCATATTCCTCTATATACCTTGTTAAAAATTACCAAAAAGGAATTGTGATTGAGATAGACCAAATCTAAAACTGATCAGCAGAAGAAAGGGGAAGGTTTCAAAAACGAAATGGTGGTAGAAAATGAAAAGATTGCAAAAATTTACTGGCATTCACACGCTTGTAGTCATCATCTTTTTTTTGTATTTGAGAAACTAGGTATAAAAAAACCTTATATGTTTGGCTCTTCAAAGTACAAACGAAACCAAAAACAAAAAGTAAATTTAGCAGAAAAACTGTATGTATGTGATTTTTGATGTATTAGCTCTATCGAACAAATCTCAAGTTTAGCAACTGAGCTTAGATAAATCAAAAATGAATTAGTATACCATATACATAATAGTAGTAGTAGTATAGCTTTATGTGAGATGTTATGATATGAACATTGCAAAATAAGTATTCATATAATTATATTGAACACCATTTTGAGGCACGTGAAAATATTTCATAAATCTTATTGTTAAATATGATATATATGTATGTAGAGTGTGGAATGCGTGAGGTGTGCTATATAAAATGCATCACGTGCTTGTATTTGTAAAGAAATATGGATTGTAAAATCCATTCGGATTGCATCTCATTGATTTGAATCAATTTGTCTCATTCATAAAAGTTGAAGTAATTGTATGAATGAATTACCATAAAAACTAGAACTCCTTTATTGTGCAGCAATAATAAATAATAACTGGAATAAAGCGCTCGCTTTCGGTATTGTAATGATGTGCTTATGCGAGATTGAATTAAATTAAATTATAAACGCGTAACACTTTACTACATGCTCTGTGCACATAATTGTGTTACAGTTACAGCCACTGCGCTACAACAAAGGAACGTCTGCACTATATCCCATTCTTCATAAATTGCAAGAAGGTGACATAAGCGGGCTGTTTGGTGTGTGCCATGAACGCGTTTTGCTGAAAATTACATTGGTTTGCCATTGTCATTCTGTAATTTTGATGGTAGCCTATCACACAGGGTAATGTTATATTTTATAATGACATGACATGACAACTTATTTAAGTGCAACTGCAGCTCTTGAACTAAATGGATTGATTGAAAAGGCTGACCTGACATAGATGACTGCTGCATTGCCCTCCAATGTCGAATTTTGGTTCTTTGCGTACCCTATTAGGAATAAATTTTTCATTGTAGTTTTCTAACTTCTGCTCTCGCTTCCAATGAATGATTGATGTTTTGCGTTTGACTACCATTTCCAGATCAGGTTCATTCAAAGTTCCACCACAAGTACGTTTGTGGTTACTATACTCAAAGTCCTTCGTACCTAATAGACTAATATGTGACAAACATGGGTACATTTTCCATTGTTATAAGGTTCAAGTAGGTTCTCATTTCACTTTTTGTGACACTGGGCATTCATATTAATTGGTAAACACATCGCGAAAAGGCTGTTCGAATTGTTAAGTAATGTTTTGCCAGTCTCACTTAATGCTTCTAATAACAATAGGTGCGATGTCTGTAATTTTTTAGCGCTCCGAAGGCATACATCGCAGTATAAACGGAAAGTCTAACATATTGTGCAATTTTTGTAAACCAAAAGCCAAACCAAATTGCAATGAATGAGATTATCTTAAAAACCAGAACTTTTGTGTCTGTATAAAGAATCCCAAATCATAAGTAGAAAATGTAGTGAGGAGATATACTTGTATCAATGCAGACACAGTTTCAATTTCTGACTTGTAACAATAATACGGCACACAAATGGCTCATCTATTGTTCTTTGATTATTTTCTATTATCATATATTGTTGGTTTTCTTCTTGGTTTTTGCCATATTGTGCCACACGCATGAAATTAAGGTTAGCTTGCTTGTAGGACTAGGACAGACTCCTTTTGTTGATAATGATGTGTGCTGCTACCCATATGTATATATGATAGATGCTGTCTCTGTGAGTTGTCTTCTGCTATTCATGTTGCTTATCCTCTGTGGGTGTACTTCATCAGGTTTAGGCGAAGGCTAAAAAGAAAAAAAGCAGGTCTTAACAAGGCAAAATCATCATATGTGAAAAAATTAAGACCCCAACAACTTTGATGACGAGATCAGTGCAGCTGTAAGGTTGTATGTACATGTACATGTGGCAAAAAAGGAGAGGAAAAATAATAACATAGATACGTTTCAGCATAAATGGGCTCTTCCAAAGAATTGAATGAAATGAATTTTGAATGATGTTTGAAGGCTCTGTGCGGACGAACCGTCGTTTTTCAAATGGCTGCTCTTTTGGGGATAATAACGGCTGGTAAATTTGAAGAAAATCCAAAGTAGCATAAGAGGACATTGCTACAATAGATGTATCTCAAGTGGCATATGGCTCTTTTTAAGTTGGACGGAGCAATTAAGAACTCCACACACACATATACATATTCTACTATTTGTAAAGAGAAAGGAAACTCTGTGGGGTTTAAATAAGAAAATTAAATGTTAATTTTTTAAGTTGTACTCTCAAAACTTATAATTTTTTCAAGCGCATGGAGTTTTACCTACGTTCAACTTTACAATGACGGGTTTCTTTTGGGGATAACAATGGATTTCAGTAAGTTGCGAGGTATTTCTGATGAAAATGAGAAGCAAAGTCTTTATCAGTCATTATTTGTGAAGGATTGCAAAATTCTTTGTCTTTGTAAAAAAAAGCATTATGGTAAATGTACTCAAAGAAATCACTGCTGAAAACCATTTGAAACCAGGTTGAATGCTGGTTGCTGGTACATATCTGCTATTATTGCTGCTGATTACTCGTTATTATCACACCTTTCCTTCTGATTTCATTTCTCATTTCAGACTCTCAACCTGAAGCAACTTATTCTCTTCTATATGCTACCTTCCGACTGTCTTTGAAATACAGGCAGGTGGAGTTGAGTGAAATGGAAAAAACTACTCTAAAAAATATTCATTTTTTATCTTTCTGCTCACCTGTGATATCTTCCATCATCATTATCATGTGATGTAATCACATCCCATCCCATCAACTTATGTGTTCATGAAGAAATCCAACATACTATTACAAGCTATATATCTACAGTATACTACCCGTTCGTATACACAAATCAAGCTGAGAACTAAAACACGTATATTTATAGTGGATTCATGTAGTAGTCCCTTCAAAAGTGTTGTTGCATTAAGCTAATCCAGCATGAATTCAGATGAATTCGAAGATGTGCTTTTGTACAAATACCAATTTATTTTCTCACGTTAGTTTACACTTTTTATTCTTTTCGCTTATTTAACAAGAGCGGAGGCAGACCATGGAAGAATGTATTCCAAATATTAATTTGCACACCTTCCTTCTTTGATGATATTCATAGGCGTGATGATTGGAATTTTAACAAACGCTCTTTTTGAATCCAAAGAGCTACTAATTTTGTACTGAAAAGAAAAGTAGGTATACTGTCACGTACATATAATGCACCAGAATTGCAGGCAAAAGTTTTTTTGACAAAAATTTATTTCATCATTCTCGCTGCTGACCGTATAGCACATCAAATTCATCTCAGCACGACTTTGCTCTTCTTTCTCTCAAAATAACTGCCTTCAATAAGACTGTATAGAGCATGGTTCTGAGTTATTGCAAAAGTCCTAAATAATGCACGCATGGCTATGATAATGTGTGTGTGCTGATGGTGATTAGATTCTTTCTGACCAACACACTATTTTTAAATTGATTGGTTTGGTATCATTCTACATGATTTTTCGCGCAGCGACGCACCAGCGCATGAGCAAAATCATCATTTTCAAGGGATCATCCTATTCTAAGAAGAAAAATTTTAATCAGCCGTCCTTCATTCGTGATTAGGATTGGAAGGGGCTAGCTACTTCAAAACATCAATTCAAAGTTGCGTTTTTCATGTTAATCCGCATTCGTCCATTCCATTGCCAAGCTGGTGCTTGTAGTACATCGTCAAAATGATCATGTCATTTGCAATCAAGCAAAATATATGTGTCGTAGCCTCAGGAAAGAGATTCCCTGAAGCTGAGCTAATAACGTGTGACTGCACTGTCGAAAAAAATACTCTTGAGCATATGTCGACTTACTAATGGATGAATGCCCTTTTTGTGTAAATTTACTTTTATGTAAATGAAATCTCAAAAGTGAGCGCCACCACTGCTTCTGTTCTCAACCCCAGTACAAATTATTATTTTATGTTTGAAAACAAAATTTAAAACTTTAAAGTGCATTGCCTTGAGAGAAGTAAATGGACTACATATAGTCTTATAAAGAGAGAGATAGGTGGTTTACTGGGTATATATGTGTATAGTTATGACT
>LJIJ01001943.1:0-33631 GCA_001718145.1 Orchesella cincta
CAAATACGATAATTTTAAAGTCGTGAGAAGTACCTGGGCGATTAGCAATCTTATTCTTGCGGTTTCATCTCGCTTTTGCGACCCTGTTGCAATTCAAGACTCTAGCTGCTGCGAATTTTCGATCTGAATCAAAGCTCAAATCTTTTCAAATTAAAGCAATTGTAATGTTAACAGTTCACCGTCCTACCAGTATAAAGGAAATAAATTGCTTACATATATGGAATTTATTTCTGCCTGGCTTGCTGATATATTCCAACTTGTTTCGTGTGAAAACTGAATCTCAAACTGTCCATTTCACCATTCGCATTGCAATACCGCGATTATTCATGGAAGCTGGCTTTTAGCTACTGATGATCCATTTCTACTATACGGCGTTCAGAATAAGTGGGCGGGCGGAGGTCTTTGCCAATGCGTCTTCGTTTTTTAGTGGTGGAGGGGGGGGAGCAGTAGGATCCTTGAAAACAGCTAAAAGAATAAAAATAAACCCGGCAAACCCGGTGGAAAGAAGTGGTGCAGTTAGGGTTTGGGAAAATATTAAGCGAACGTAAATGATGCGAAAGTTGAAGTGTAATCATTAGTATTAGCGATGTAAACCTATGACTTAAGTTGGGAACTATATACCACTTAAATATGTCGTAATCCGCCAAAAAATGTCGCCGAATTTTTCGAAAACTTATTGTTGATTTGACGGTAAAAGATAAACAGCAACGTTTGTTAAACGAGAATGAACACACTTTTTTGAACATAGGAGAACAATAGAAGAGAGAAGTATGAAAACAGTTTGTGTCCCGATTAATAAAACTCAATTGTTAATACTGGCAATATCTTATCCTCCTTCAATTATCAGTTAGTCTGCTTCCACTGACACTCTTCTGTAGTTGTCACAATCCCAAGATGGAATTTTAATTGTGGCGGTTCTAAATGGGGGGCACTATGAGACTTTGTTGCAGACGCATTAAAGAATGTACTAAAATGTCGTAAGACAAACGTAAAAAGTTCGTGACAGACAAAGTGATTCTTATAAAGTGGCTGCACCACTTAATAAACAACAATGTACATTTGTTCATATATGTTTAGAAAAACGAAGTAAAGAAATGGTTTTGCACTAACCTTCATCACCAGAAGATAAAAAAGATTTGGACTCGCGCAATTGTAATGGAGTTGCCGTTTGATTAGATTTCGAATTCTCCCTCATCTCTCGCTTCAGGATGGTTCTCCATATCTCCAGCAAAGCAGCTTCCAAAGATTGAGCTTGCTGATGAATGGGGCAGTCGAGAGGGTAGTGTTTCGATGTGTTCTTGAAAATGAGCCGAAAGTCGCTAAAGCATTCCAAAGTCGTTTTGTAGAAGCTTGTGTTGAGGCGCTCTTGAATTGTGGAAAGGTCCATGCGTTGTTTGATGCCATCCTATTAAAAATTTAGGTAAGGGTAACTTTACAAAGTTTCTATGATCTAAACTAAACATGATTTTTAAAAAAAAACTCAATAAATACTGTATTTTTAAAACTTCTTACGAGAGCGATTGTGCTAGTGCTATCATCTTGCTTCAGGAAGGGAACAGCGTCGCTACGTGAACACAAAGTGGATAGAATCTTGTCCTTGATGAATTCTAGTCGTACCCTTTCATTTTCTGCTGAAGGATATTTTGCAGACGGAGTGTAGCTTGGATTGGAAGTATCCATGTTCCCGTTTTGCTAACCATTAACAAATTTAACGATGCTTTGAAAGAGAAACAAGCCAAACTATAATTTTTCGGGAAGATTAAAACGTTCACACACAAACTGAATGTCAATTTAACGTAATGCCAAAGCGCGTTGTCAGTGTAAACCTTTTTTACTGTATTGCAGATACTAATGACTTGAAAAATGCAGATATGAGGTATTTCTCTCCAATAAGCACAGCGGAAGACTGGAGAGGTAGAAAATTCTCAGTATCATCCAGCAACATTCCTCATAACAACATAAGATACGACTTTGCCACATCTTTCCAAGTCCAGCTATTTCTGATGCAAATTTTGAATAAGTATGTGGATATCAACAACCATGCTCATTTAATGTTGAACATTGCAAGCTTAAGCACAGTCTTCATGAAGTCACGCATTAAAACCACATTATATAAATATGTGCTGCTTTTCATATGCAAATTAAAAAGCGATAAGGTTCACAAAAATTTCCCATCCCCAGATCGATATATCCCAGCATAAAACTAGCTACTCTTACTGCTCTGACGACTGTTGCTGTTTACAGTGCATGATTAGATGCCCATGCTGCCATAACGCTAACGACGTTGCGGCATAGGTTAGTTTTTATTTGTAAGTCAGAGCTTTTGTCTAAGACTGATGTCTTTCAAGTTTTCCCTATAACACTAACGTACATGAAAAGCAGTAATGAAATTATGATGGTCTCGAGCCACTCATCCTATGAATACACTTTTACTCAATTTGTTTGCTACTACCTATCTACCTATCTAAACAAAACTTTGTTACTACAACATTCTGATCGAAAAGTATGCTTGTTAAAGAAAAGTATCGTGCTAGAAGCCTCATGTTCATCATTGCATTGCGCATTGCATTCATCAATTCCAATGTTGTTACGATTTGGAGCAATTATTGCATAAATACACCAACAAAGCAGTCTTAAGTATGTATGATATGATTACTTGTATTTACTCGTCGTATCATGTTGATGAATGAATTTAGGGAGACAAGCAAACACGAATGTAAGTCTTCTGTTCCTATTCTGTGTTGGTTTGAAACGTTATTTATTCAGGAGCAATCTTATATCAATTTTCCCCATCTGGAGCATCGTATTTGAATGTTAAATGCATTAGTAATTATATTCATTGACTGCTAATAATTAGGATCTCGGGGTGTGAGTTAATGGTAAAGAAATCCTGGACTCAAAATAAACAGCCAGTTCTACGTACAATTAAGCAAATGGCAATTCAAGTCTGGAGAAAATATCATTATATCTGAAATGCCATTAAAACTTGTCATATACTAGTCAAGTACAGAAATACATATGTATAAGGGTTATGTGAGATGCCGTATTAAAAACTTTTTGGTATATCCGATTATCTGAGCATCAGAGTAACTAAAAGCCAGTTACTTCTCCAGGAAAGGTCAAGTTCACCTACGACCTTGCTATTTAACTCGAAACTCATCGGTTTTGTTGAAATTAGAAGTTGTGATATATGAACTTCAGTTTTACCATTAATGACCCCGGAACTTCCTACAGGTAATCACAGTTCTCCGTTTTACTCATCGCGTCAGTAAATACTGCTTGCTCAATAATTTTGTATTGTTAGAAGTCAAATTGGTGGACATACGATACAATTTATTGAGAACCCACATTTATAATAGTATAACTTTTTAATATACTCAGAGTTTACAGTCTACTAGCCCTGCCATTACGTCTCAAATTGAACAACTTTTGATTAATGAATACAAAGATCTAAAGTACTAAAAAATAACTCACCCAGTGAAAAACAGAATCTTTTACAGCGACATACAATTTAGCACAATATTTCAATACAGTTCACAACTGCAAGCACTCAAGTGGTATATGTACGTATTTCCATAATTGGTTACGGGTTAAAAGTAATTGCTCACTAGTATTCTAAATCCTAAATTATCGCTGTCCCTTAAAATTCAGGCAGCATTACTAGTTATATGGTATATACATTCTAAATAGCGTTTCAATAAAATTGTTACCAATTTACTATCGAGTATAAAACACATAACAATAACCAAGAACTAAACTAAAAGCTACATTACCCATTCTGACCTCTTCCTCCGAAACCGTCAACTATTGCATGGTTACTCATATTCAAAATGTGTTTTTTGTGGAACGAGATGTATGAGAGAAACCGACTCGAATTGATATAGTCGAGCCTTGAATACTTTTAGTTATTCTTAAGACTCATAGCTTGCATCCATTTGGATGACTTCCGGTTATTTTTGTAACAATAATGGGTGAAAGTCAAAGTCCAGATAGCGTTGCTCGGTTTTCCATTGTCCTCGTGGAGTTCATCGTTGTGATATTTAGAAATAACTAGGGAATCTCTGTGAATATCTCCAGGTTCATCATCTTTCTTCCGTTTCAAAATATTTTGTGGTTTTCTCATTTCCATTGCTTCTTTTTCCAACTGTAGCTCGTGAATTCTTTCTTCCAAGGTTTTGAGTTTTTGGTAAAGCTCAACTTTTTCCACATGATTTTTAACTTTTCAACGGCAACCTGGGCAGCCAAAACGTTGTATTTTTGCTCAAGGTTCTGGCGCTCCATTTCTCCACATTTCAATTTGTTTTTGAGAACTTGTTCATTTGCCAGTAAATTTTTTATATGTACAGTTTGAGAGTTCCGTTGGCCTGTCAATTTCTGTATTTCTAAAACGTAGTCAGCAAATTCTGAGCCAGGTTCCTTTACTTCATTTATCTTGAATGCTAATTCATGAGAAGAAAGCTTTTCTTGCTTCTGTGCTAACTCTGAATCACCAGTCACTTTCTTAGACTCAAGATTGTTTTCCCTATTAGAGGCAAACTTGACTGCATTAGTTTGTTTTTCACTGAATTCCCCCACCTTCGTTTTCTCTTTCAAGGCTAAAGTCAACCTTCCATTCTCTGCTCTCATTTTCTGCATCTCCATCGTCATTTTTTTCATTTGTTTCAGGGTTTCTTGCTCTTTTTGTTTTGCACACATAATCTGCGTCACATACGAATCTGGTAAAGGTGTGATATTGTTAATTTTTAAACCTTCAATTGTAATTTGCAGCATTTGCTTTTCAGCTAGCAGCTGCTGAACCTGACGCTGACAGCGCTCCAATTGACTTCGTGCATCGCCAAGTTGCACAAAAGTGCCCCTAGCGGTTTGAAACATTTTCTCCTGTTCGTTCCTGGCGATCTTTAATTGTTGCACATTTGCTGAGTTTGCAGCAACCAGTTTGGCATATTTAGATGCCAGGCTTGAATGCACTTCCTTTAATTTGTGTAATTCCAGGTTCTTTTTGAAAATTTGTGAATATGATTCACACATTTCCTGGTCCAACTTGGAAATTATTTGAGACGGGCCTACCTGTAACAACTGAGGTGGAACAGTGATGCAACTAAACTTGTTAGATGGCCTTGTTAGAGAACGAGTAGTCGTGGAAATTTGAGCGTTTGCTTTAGCTGGACGCATTTGGATTTCTGGTTGTTGACGAACGTTTACTGGAACAGAGTTGATTCGAGGGGTCGTGGATTGCTGTTGATCGGATTTCTGAGTTACTTGGAGAATTGAAGCATTAGTTTGTTGTACGGATGGAGAGACGATGACAGTTGATGAGGGCTGTGGATGCCTTTGCTGGCTACGTCCAGCGTAATCATGTAATGTTAAAGGATTTTGAGATGGTAATTGACTTGCCTGCGGATCAGAAATATCTTCCAAAGGAGCTGAATTTCCCGTAGCTGGGGATGACTCCATTGCCAAATTGAAACCTGAATGGCTTGTGGAAGGGCTCCGTGTTCTACCATGATCCATTTTTGCTTCAGGCAAGGAAATGCACAATACAATGGTTTGGAAACAACGAGTTTTTTCGATGCAGGAGTTCTACTTTGCTGTACCTGGTTCCAAGGGTTTCAGCTACCCTAGGCAACTGGAACAAACTGTAAACTTTGGTGATTTGGGAGTCTCGGTTTCCCTACTATACACCACTGAGCTATTGAGTCACCAAAGTTTTTTCTACTGCTCGGAATTTTACTCCTCTCTTCTCCTTCTGTAATCATTAGAAAAAATGAAATTCCATTTTAATCAGCAGAGAAAATTTACCCATTTAAACTACCTGTGTTCAAAGCCTCGCTTTATATCGGGTCAGTTCATACACTGACGAAATCGTCAAATTTATAGCGGTAAATTATTCGGAGGTACAATTGGGGATCTTTGGATGTGTTTTAGTTACATGACAAAAGTATAAATTATACTAAATAGTCAGTGTGATAGCGAACATAATTTGGATGGGAGATAGAGTCTTACGTAACGTGGCCTTCAGCGAAGTAACGAACAATGATGACAACGTCACTCCCATTAAAATAATAGCATTGCATTAAAATATCCTTAAATAAAGAGCTAAGAACTGCAAATTTGACTGAGCATGATGGGAATGGAGGAATTATGTGTTATAAAGCTTAGCTTAATTAATTTTGTCTAGTCAAGATTGACTTCGATAGCTATTTCGAGATAATTCATAACCCACCCACCAACTTACTGATCTGATTTTTAAAAATAACTACATTACATAGAATGATGAACAATTTTCATACCCATATTAGCTATTAATAACGGTATTCTATCAAATCAAATCAAATAACGCTATACTATCAAAAACCGCTACCTAAATATATGACAAAAATGGGAAGTCTCACAAAGGCATAGAAATTAAGTGATCAGTAGTCAGTCAGTTCACTTCCAACTAGAGAGCAGTCAAGTGAAACCAATATGTTAGATCCTTTTAGCTAGAATGTTGAAGAGAAGTTATGGAACTGAATGGCATTCTTATGCTAATTTAGATCAGGGATTTGTATAATTGCTTCAAAAGTTATTCCTACCAAATATATGATTTTAAGTACTGAGGCTTTGTGGGCTTACAAACCTTTCTTTTTGATAAGAAGAACGTGTGTGCCCACATGGAAGATCAACATCTCTTTAGTTTTTCATCAAATGTCAAGAAATTTCACAGTTCCGTCTTCATACACATGCTTACTTGTTGACATGCGAAGGGAGAGAGATAGGAAATATGAAATGTTTGGTAAATTAACGTGTGCAATTTAAAAACTGTTCAACTGTTTATGTCATGATAAGTACATCGTCAAATTTCTGTAGACCGGAACAAAACTGGATTTCACAATGACGCCTTTTGTATCTAGTTTGTTTTCGAATGAGATCGAGAAAGCCGGTGAATTATAAATTACAACAGAGATGGATCGTTAAAAACATTAATGCTTTAGCACATTCCTACTTAGAAATTGAAATATCTACAATGAAACTTAAGAATCATAAGTTCTGATGCTTAATTATCTTGACTTTGTCGCCTGTAGCCCCACCAATATTTCTATTTCATGTGTACTGCTCACAGTAGAAGAAGTTAGCTCACAGTAGAGCTAAAGAAGTTCCCCAGAGTTTTGTAGTATTGAAGAGTTGGTTCGCTTTGGAGGGATATCAAATGTGGAGAAGGAGCACGCCAAAGACTTTGTGGAAGAGTATGGAAATCACTGTGCCAAAAGATTGGCAGCAACAACAACAATCACGCCAGCCTGGAAGTAGTCAAAATGTGGGGCAGGGATTTGTTACTGGAGGAGAATCCAGGATTGGTTCAGCACTCGCTAATGAGTGCGAATTGAAGTATGTTGCTGTTGTTTCGGTTAAATAATAAACACTTTTGTAATTCTAAACGACGAATTAATTAATATGTTTTAGTGTTTTATTAGGACTTCTACAAGGTTCGAAATCGACAACAATATGAAAATGGCATGTGATTAACGTGATACTTTACACTGCATTTTCAAGCACGTGACGTGAATGCAATTGATTTTGCATGTTATGGATATGAATGAAGTGCGGAGCATAACTATTGATTCCATTGATGACATACATGGCACGACTGTCTGCACAAAATGAGAGCTTTAGATATTCGTGTGATATGCTGTTTTTGGAATGCAGTCAAACAGGTACACATCATTATGAAGTGAATAGTTTTCGCCAATGAAACGACTTACAAACAGCAAGCAAGCAGTTTTTGCTAATGTATAAAAATATTTATTACAATGGTCAATGTTACACGACTGACAAAAGAACAAGTTTACATCATAAATATCACAGCATTTTACAAAAAAAAATTAACAAAAGTCATGACTAGAAACAAATTTACAATTTGAACAAAATAAAAATGTTAATTGGAATAATTGAGAACGCGAATTCTTCCGTTGAGATCGATGACGGCCAAATATCCAGGTAGTCCAGGGTAGAGGGAGAGATCAGTAGGCATGTCGAATGAAATTCCTTTGAGAAATCCTTCCACTTCGGTCCCATCCTTCCGGAACATCCTGAGAGAGTTGTGGCGCTGGTCGCAAGCGATGAGGTTCCCATCAGAATCCACATCAATTCCACAAGGCCGGTTGAAAATCCTGATTGATGAGGTTGAAGCTTCAGTGGTGGCAGCTGGCACAGTGATGAGTTGGTTCAGCGTCCTTCGAACGAGGTCCAATCGGAAGATGCAGTTGTGGTTGAAGTCCGTGATGTATAATATGTCTCCTGTAAAATGAAAAACGAAAGAAACACATGAGTATGACTTTTAAGCCAGATAAATTGAAACATTATAATGAACACTTAAAACTACCTTTGGGATCAAAAGCAAGTCCACGTGGTTGGTTTCTCAGTGGTGTCTTCCTTCTTTTGGTGGTCCATGGCGGCTGGTGTTGGTCTTCAGAGGTTGAAAAGCCATCGAAGTAGTCCAGGTAGAGTCCTTCCTTGGTGAAAAATTGGACCCGAGCGTTGCGGCTGTCAGCGACGGCGACCAGCGAACATCCTTCCTTGTTGAGTATCGCGATGCCCCATGGGTAAAGGAGTTGTCCAGGGTACTTTCCTTCAGATCCAAAGGTGAAGAGGAAGTGTCCCGAAGTGGCGTTGAAGACCTGGACCCTGTGGTTGTCCTTGTCCGTGATGTAGAGCTGGTCACCCTCCGAGTCAAATGCGACGGCAGTGGGGCGGCAAAACTGGCCAGGTCCACATCCAGGTCCTCCAAGTTGTGATTGAAACGAGCCGTCTGGTCCGAGAATGAGCACCACGTTGTTTTCCCTGTCCGGGACATAGATCTGCAAATAAATAAGCAAACAACTACGGTCAGTAAAAGTCGAAACCTAAAAATAGGTAAATGTAGCAAAATATTACCTGTCCAGTTTTGGAGTTGACAGCGATTCCGTCCGGCTTCCTTGTGAACATCTTCCGTGCCGATGTGGCTTCCCGATCGAGAGGATGGTGAGGGGCGTCATTTGGTCCAATGAATTCCACGTCCACTTTGACAATCGTCCTGGCTGTCGTTGACTGGCTTTCTGAAAAACGAGAGAAAGAAGAACTAACATTAGGTATTAGATGGTTTACCTTGACTTTAATATCCCTGTTATTCTCAGTGGCTGGTGAAGGGAAAGTCCAAATGTTGTCCAGGAGGCTGCAGCAGTTGTCCTTATCCTTGGTTGGTGTCATCCAGGAAGGCCAAAGCAATGGGTTTGCTCGTTCCGAGTCCGGTAGTAAAGTCCATGTTGATGGAACGCTTCCACAGATTCCAGAAGAAGAGGAGCCATCATCGGTGCTTTCAGATGGTGATACAGGCAGCAGTTGTCTCTGCAAAAAAAGTAAAAGAAATTTCAGTATAAAATTAATAATTCAAATGAAGCAGTTGCATTCTGAGGGAAAGTAACTTACCGCATACGGAAGACGTTCATGTGGTTCGTTGAGTACAGCCAGAGCTAACTCCAAAGCAATGGTTGATGCTGATGTGGCTTCCATCTTGAGTAGAGATCCGTGAGTCCAAGTTGGCGTTAGATGAGTTGAAGAGAGGTTGAGCAGCAGCGCTGCAGAGTCCAATTGTTTAGAGTTGAATCCAGAGAGCAGTTGCAGAGACTGATGATTACTCCGAGAGGGTCCAAAGAAAACTGTTGATTTGCAGCATCCCACAGGCCCTTTTTATACTCGGCCTGGCCCATTTACCTAATGCATTTTTTATCACGTACTCCGAATTCAATCCAAAGCTATTTAAAACGGTGCTATCCATTGGAGATGGAAAGTAAGAAACTTTCCCATGCTGGCAGTGAACTTTTGCTTTCATAATACATAGGGCACGTATGAGTGAGGGAGTACATACCAACGGCTTCGGGTACCTGCACGTTATGCATAAGTGATAGGGAGGAAAAGAAAGGATTACAGCTAGCTGGTGAGCTCTCGCTTGCTTCATCGTTAATCCCTTAATCTATACTTGCTCTTTGAGCTGCCCTGATACCTGAAATCAATATGAAGATATAATACTATCGTCGCATGAGTTTTTGTTGATAAATTTTTTATGCATATTGTAGCTTAATCACTAATTGCTGAGGTTCGGGTATTAACTTTTGTATTATTTTAAACTGTGTTTATCATTACATGCATAAATTCAAGGCTACCTTTTACAAATTCTTTTAAAATTGAATATTGAACTTTTGCTTTATATAATTAACTGTTATTCGTAGAAATGAATATATTTAGTATGGGTTGCCTTGATACTAACAATTAAAGTAATTATGCATTTATAAATTATATTATTAGCTGCGCTAGATTTGAAGCTTGAAAGAGGTAACCGACTTCGTATGATTGAATTTGACGATAAATTTTATGCTATTGAAGTAGCTGTGAGACAAAAGTTGAATTACTAAACGATATAATATTTCTTGGATATATTACTGTTATATGTCGAACGCAATGTCTGAGTTGGGAACCGGAGTTTACTTTGAATCTTTTGATACGCTTCTCAGTTCAAGTTACGAGCATTGTTGAAGCATGAAGTGGGAATTGTTCAAGGAACCAGACCAAAAGCTAGTCAAAGTGAAGATGAAGTTGATTGGGAGGCCTCTGGTGGTGACGCGAAATCAAGAGTGGTTCAAATGAAAGGCTCGGTGTCCAAGCTGAATTTTGTACACGAGGAACCTCCTGTCCTGGAAGAGTTGAAGAAACTGTTTAACCGATTCTGCTTCCAGCTCAGGATCCATAGACTGGCCAAAGATTCTGAGAATTTCGGCCGACAGCATGCTGGTGGTGGTAAAAGTAAACGAAGAACAACTCAAGCTCCCGGCAATAAGGTGGTGGTAAGGATTCTGAAGATAAACCAGTCCAAGGTAGCAGAAAAGGTTCGAGAAAAAAGCTCAAATCTGGCGGAGGTGGTGAGAGTGACAGCGATGATGAGAAGCGACTTTCCAAGTATTCCTCCTCAAGTGTTCCGGAATCAGCGACGTCAAATGAAACGACGACCGAGACCAACGAACCAAGCACTACTACTTCAGCTGCTTCCAAAATCTCTACTTCTACAGCTCCAGGAAGATCTCATCGTAAAACCCCCAAGAAGCGACGGGAAGCAGAACCAGACAGAGTTGATGAAACAAACCTTGAGGCGACACATCCGTCCAAGATTGGCAAGCATCATTCTCATCCCAAAGGGAAACGAAGTACAGTGGTTTCATTTAAAAGCAAGAAAGAATCCAAAGTGGACGGCGAAGAGCATCCAATTCAGGAGGCGACCTCATTTTCAAGCGAGTTTAACGAAATCCCCAAAGACGACGGAGAAAATCATCACAAGTCATTACGGCAGCGGAAACCTAAGAAAAGTAGTAGATCCTTGTCCCATACGCTTCGGGGTCCAGTTTCAATTTCCACATTCAATGACGTTGAAATTTTGCATTTGTTGGAGCGAGAGAAAGATTCCGAGTGGTTAGAATGGAGCAGCTTTGAGGACGAAACTCAAGATGAGGACGCGAAGACATGGAGAAAGCGAAGAAGAGTTCAATAAAAGAAATTCCAATTCAAAAGGAGCTCAGATCTTCATGGATTCAACAAGGGTGCGTCAATGCGTCCAGATGAAGTGGGTTCCCAGATCGAGAGAATATATCGGAGTGTGCCTTAACGCGCTAGTGTTTTTCATGACTACTTTGGCCATATTTTACTCGCTGATAACCATTTTCGGATATGATACGCCGCTCTCTGACACTCACAAAAACCAAAGTTTTGATTTCTTCTTTGACCTTTTGGAAGGAATCCACGAAATTATTTTTAAAAATATGACGAGTGTCGTTCTGTTCGAGATGACACTCATGATGCTCTCCCTCCAAGGATTTGTTCACACATCCATCGTTCGGGAAAGCTGCGGAATTATGGATACCAAATTCTTCGACCATTCAACTTTGAGCTTCGAGAATCTATTTGTTATCCTCTGGCAGAGATTTTTGGACTTTCAGTGTATCTTTATTGCTTTCTCGGAATGAACGTTGTTATCCATCATTTCACGGTGATCGCCAAGGCGCTCGGAAACATGGCGAAGCACTTCAACCTTCGATTGGCTTACCTTAGGTAGCCTCACAGAAAATCTTTAGACGGTCAGTCTAAACATGTCAAGAGTGTGTGATTCTATTCAAGAAGCTGTGGGCAGAGTATCAAATTGTAACCTCACTGTTCAGGCATTTTAGCCAAGTTAATGACGTCGTGTTGGAGGCATTCATTTTCACAATGATTGGCGAGATTGTGTTGTGTAAGTGGCTCTTCTTCGACATTTTCTTAGAGGAACATCCGGCAGCCCTACAAGGAGTGAACCTAACTGGAAGTGTGGAGCGGGCAGTTCCCTACGACTTCAGAAGAACGAGGGAGAAAGACTGTTGAAAGCCGCAGTAATATTTGCTACCACTTGGTTGATGTATTGGATTGTTGGTGGAGTGATGCACAATGCTGGAGATGCTTTAAGAAATTGTTTTTTTTTTTAAATTTTAATTTAGGATGAAATTATAGCACAAATTTTCTTTCAGTTGCATATTGGAATGGAGTACGTTTGTCGGTATGGGCTTAGTAACTGTAAAAGTTCAAAGGTGATCAGATTCGTGAGTTTCTTTCATCTGAAACTTTCAGTTATTCAGACGAAGTCAGAGTTAAGTGCATGTGCGAGTCGGTTACCTATGTCGAAACAAAGTACCCGCCATCCCTCCCAGTAGTTGACACAATAAAATGTAATGCACATTTTCCGTACTATAAGTAATTAAATATTTTTAATGGTGTGCTGTTTAATGAGGAATAATTCCGGGTAATACAGATTATCTGAGTACTTTCGGGATGTTAATTATATGGCTTGTTGCTTGTAACTCAGGTATAAAGGTGTTTAAAGGTGTTTAATAGCTTAAATTTTTTGCACATAAACTCGCGTTTCAGCAAGGTAAGGTGAACAGCTCACTCTTAAATGCAATACTGCTTTGCTACCTATTCTTTTGCAACGGAAAATTCAAGGAATCTCTTCAGATTACTAAACTGTTCCGTTCTCATTAATTTTCCAGGCTTATCTACTAAACATTTATTCTACAAACAAATTGGATTTAATCTAATGTATTGGGAAAAATTTAAGGGCATCAAAAATTCACTGTAACGTAAAAACTGTAATGTAATTGATAATAGCTAGTGGTGATTAAAAGATGAATAAAACCGAACCAATTTAATGCTCAAAATGCTTCGCAACTACACTCAAATTCAAATGAAGAAGAAATTATTCTTGATTTAAACCAAATTTTTCAGTCGGATGAAACAGACTAGAGAATAAACAAATTCAAATACAATTTTCTTCTTATTCTAGTTTTTAAGCATCAAAAATGTAATAAGCAAATAACGGAAATCTGTATTTTTGTTTTCACAAGTTTAGAGAAGGATTACTGGACGAACGTTTAAGGTGTATCAATGTGTCTCAGTGCCTGAATGTAGCCCCGTTCACTGTGACACATGACAAGCGAACACTAAAATTCTCAATGTGCTAAAGACATTATCGCTCACTGCTTACTGTAAATTTATGGGTTCTGTTATTTCGTTTGAGCCTGCGAACACTTTAGGTATGACGAATTAGTTTGTGCCAATGAAAATGCTCATAAACGACAAGAAAATTAGTTTTACATGGTAGAAAAATATTTATTACAATGGTCAATGTTACACGACTGACAAAAGAACAAGTTTGCATCATAAATATCACAGCATTTTACAAAACAAGAATTAACAAAAGTCATGACTAGAAACAGATTTACAGTTTGAACAAAAAGAAAATGCTAATTTGAATAATTGAGAACGCGAACTCTTCCGTTGAAGTCGATGACGGCCAAATATCCAGGAAGTCCAGGGTAGAGAGAAACGTCAGTTGGCAGCTCGAATGAAACATCGTTGAGAAATCCTTCCAGTTCGGTCCCATCCTTCCGGAACATCCTCACAGTTTGGTTGCGCTGGTCGCAGATGAAGAGGTTTCCCTGGGAGTCCACGTCAAGTCCACAAGGTCGGTTGAAGCTCCGGTTGTGTTGAGTCAGAAGAAGTTTGCTCAACGTCCTTCGAAGCAGGTCCAGTTTAAAGATGCAGTGATGGTTGAAGTCACTGATGTACAAAGCGTCGCCTGAAAAACAAGAAAAATATAATTCCATTAATGAAGGTTTTAAATTAGCAAACAACAAGAAATGTCTAGAAAAAGATTTCAATAAAAACGAATGCATTCAAGTTAAAAAGTTACCGGTTTGGTCGAAGGCGAGCCCTCTCGGTTGGTGTTTAGCTTGCTTCCTTCCAGTGGTAGTTGGTTTGCGGTCTTCTGCTAGAGATGAAAAGGCATCAAAGTGTTCCAGGTAGAGTCCTTCCTTGGTGAAGAATTGGACCCGAGCGTTGCGGCTGTCAGCGACGGCGACCAACGAACATCCTTCCTTGTTGAGTATCGCGATGCCCCATGGAAAAAGAAGTTGTCCAGCGTTGTTTCCTCTGATCCAAACCGGAAGAGAAATTGTCCAGTTGTGGCGTTGAAGACTTGAACTCGGTGGTTGTCCTTGTCCGTGATGTAGTCGCTCACTGGCGTCGTCGAATGCAAGTCCAGTTGGTCTCCTGAATTGGCCAGGTTGAGTTCCAGGTCCTCCGAGTTGAGATTGAAAAGAGCCATCTGGTCCAAGAATAAGCACCACGTTGTATTCCCGGTCAGCTACATAAATCTGCAAAAAGGCGTAATTAAATGGTTAAAGGTTATATACAAGCTTCAAAAGCCAAATAATTATAAAGCAACTGCATACCTGCTCAGTTTTGGTGTTAACGGCGATTCCATACGGTTTCCGTGTGAACATCTTCCTTGGAACAGCAGCAGCGGACCAGAATTCCCGATCGAATGGATGATGCTCGTCGTTAGGTGCAATGTGCTCCACGTCTACGCTCACAACAGTTCTCGTCTTGTGGGTCGTCCGGTTTCCTGAAAAACAAGAAAAAGAAAAGTTGGAATTAGAGATTGGCTGGTTAGCATTTACATCCGTGTCATTCCGAATGGGTACAGAAGGAAATTTCCAAATGTTGTTGAGTAGGCTGCAGCAATGGTCGATATCCGTGGGTAGTGATGTCCTTGAAGTCCAAGAGGTTGTGCTGTCCGAGTCTGCGCAGAATCCGGAAGTTGAAGAGCCAGTTTCGGAAGGTGACGCTGGAAGGAGTGATCCCTGCAAGAAAAGAGAAAAAATCATTTTTAATGTAACAGCTGTAATAATAAAATCAAAATCCGACATGTTTCATCATTTATCTGATATCTGAGTAAACTTACAGCATACGAAAGCCGTCGGAGTTGTTCCTGAACGGTGGTCTGGTCTTCGTCCATCAGTGCAACTAAGGATGAGGTGGCTTCCATCTTGAGAGCTCCAGTAGTCCAAGTAGCTAGCAGAGTAGGTTTGCGAATTTCCAGAGGAGATTGATTCCAAGGTTGAGCAGCAGCAGCAGTGGAGAGTCCAGGGGTTTTAGAGTTGAATCCGAGAGAGCAGTTGAGTAGAGTGTTGTTTATCCCGAGAAGGTCCAAAGAAAACTGATAATCTGCAGCTCGTTGCTGCCCCTTTTTATACTCCAACAGCCTCATTTACCAATACACTTTGAATCACGTACTCCACTTTTAACAAACCTTTCACTTATAGTTTAGTGCTACTAATAGTTTTATGTTCGTTAAAATGATTGTCCAAGCTAAGTACAGATAATCCCTGCAACAGTATAGAAGAAAAAAGAAAGAAAGGTGAAGTGAAATATCACGGAGTGAAGTGCTACTTATGCATGGTCAGCTTACCTTCGGGTACTTGCGTGAGAGAAAGGATTAGCTGCGCTCGGTGCTCGCTCCCTAGTCTCTGCTTTCACACAGCAGAGCATTAATCAATTTAGGTACCTGCTGCAATTCCTGCATCGCTCTTTGCACACCTGTACATTTCATAAATGTTACTACTTATATTTACAAACATTCGCCAGTCACCCTTTACAGTTTTTTTTGTATAGGTTAAAACCTACTTACCAAAGAAGACGAACAGTTATAAATACGTATGTACTTCAATTTGACATTTTCTTTTGATGTGGTTTTTCAAGTTCAAGCGTAGCAACGAATAATACAAAGCATAAAAGGAAATCAAAAGGTTTTATATTTTTAAGTATTTTTGTAGAAAGCTGGAAATGTTTGCTGAAATCTAATTGAATTAAGCATCTCAACTTTTATGCATTTTCATCCTCACCACCCTGTTGCTTTTTTAACAAATAAAACAGGAGGCGACGGAAACTGAATGAAAAATAGTAACGGTAAAAAATAGTAAAAATAGTATATAAAATTTCCAACGCACGCGCAACTAAAACATTACATCTCATTTTTTAAAAACCTGGAACCTATAATTATATATGAGTAATGTAGTTAACGCAAAAGAAAACCAAACAGTCAGTTATTATAGTGGGTAAAACCAACGAAACTAAAATGCGTAAAACTAACGGTTACAAATCTAAAAATATGAATCAATTAAGTTCCATGATTGTCTCAACTGAAATACCATATAATGAAATATAGATCACCTTGAAGTAAATAGCAGCTAGCATTAAAGTGGATGGGATTAGTACCTTGAAAGGTTAACCAGCGAGCGATCTCTCGTCGGGATGTCGTTTCTCAGTTTTTTTAATCCGTTCACTAGCTCAAGTACCCTTTCCACAAGTTGATGCGTAGCTTACGACGCGAGTTCACCTATCCCTTTACTTTTCTAATCCTGTCAATCTCAAACTTTTAATTTCTCGCACCTTCAGAAATAAATTCACTAGGTATGGATGAACGAAGCAGAAAACGTCAAAATGAAGCGTTTGCAGTTTTTTTTTAACGAAGTATGCATCATAGTATATTAACTACTACATTCAAACTGCAATGTGATATTCAGACTGCTACGATCTATTGCTTAAATTGAAACACTATATGCATCTTTGCAGACTCTTACGGTAACAAAAGCTTATAATATTTGTGGAAATCGACATGAAAACATTATTTGTCATCATGCTCTCTAACCCTTAGAATCTAAGACTAGGTTTTTTCTATGATGCAATGCATTGCAATGGTAAGGGGCCTGGAGGAATTTTTCATACCCATACTGCAACTTTTAGCAGGCATGCCGAATCTGAGCACTTAAAAATTGTAAAAAAAATGGAGCATGATCAGTCATAAAACAGTAGTTTGGTCTACTATTTCAAATATTTGTAACTATATATACGTAGCACCACTCAAAGACTTTTGGACTATCGTATGACGCTTTGCTTGTAATATGGTGATTCAGAGCGACTTTGAGAACCTTAGAAATGCTTAGAGATGACTCCATCACGCTGTCTAATAGAATGCAAGCAGCACATACATTTTCAGTTTCAGGTTTATTAGGCTAGTGATTGGTGTCTATATTGATCATTTATTATACACATTACATTTTACAAGTCCAAAAAAGTATTATGTATGAGATTGCATGAATATGAAATAGCTCATATATGCCACTCTGTTTCATTCCCACACCGATCATCATCAAATCAAAATGATAACGCTGCATGTTGTGTACATTCAGCTTTTGCATGGTGAGTATAGTTATTTTTGATACGCTATAAAACAAAACAAAAGCTGATAACGCAGTGGGCAAACGAAGGACAACCCCCAAGAAATGCAAAAGCAGCTTGGTGAGGTGAACCAAACTGAGGGAAGCAAACAGAGTACATCACTGCAAAGGGTGCTTGTCATCGTGTAGCGTATATAGCGTTGTGATCCCGTGCATGAGAAAGCCCCTTGAAAGTACGGCAAACGTCTTTAGGCTTCCAATGCAAAGATATTATACGCTTGGATAGCTTTTGCGCTTTTGCACCCGGAAGAGCTCATTGTGAAGAGGATAGGCTGTGAGTGCACAACATTAACCTCACTCATCATTTGTTTTGCAAGTTTTTTAACAAGAATAAAAATAACTTCAAAGTAGAAAGTGCAGTTTGTAAAGAGACTAAGATGGAAGGAAACCAAGGATTGTGGCTGTAAGTGAGGTATCAGGCGAGGAAAACGTTTCGGCTATAGAAAACTGTGAAGTTACTCGAGAGCCAGAAACCATTCCAGCTGATGTAAACAGTTATCATAGTACGTCCTTCGAATCTTCACAAAGTTTCTCCTGACAACGATTCACTCAGCTGTTTGGTAAGTTTGATATTTTATAACTTTTTAATGCTTTTCTTATTAAAAACTAAAAATTAGTCATGTTTTTGCAATTGTTGCTGTAATTGGAAGTTGATAGGACTTTTTGAACTTTATTTCGTGTTTGTTTTTAAGGTTCCATTTGACGAGAGAGACATGGAGCCAATACTGCCTGTAGTTGTAAGCGCTGACTCATTGCCTTGAAGACCAGTCTCGAAACGTAGTGGAAAGGCAAGCCTCTGAACTACCAACACTTCTGGAGATTCCAGCATCAACAGCAAGTCCTGGGACCGATTTAGTGAGTGATTGCAACATCGTGGATGAGACTGACACTGATGTATCTGGCGTGAACAAGTCCAACGAAAATGAGCAAAGTCACAAGGTTTCAAGCATTGTTAAAAGTGACTCATTCGAAGTGATTGAGCTGCCGGAAGCAGACCCGGATAACCCTTACATAACCCACTGGGACAGTGACAGTGACGAGCGTTGCACTCCACCAACTTATCTGTTCCCCATTCCCAACAATTCTGGAGAGAGTGGACAGAATCCGGGTGCTTCGAGGAGTCCACGTCGTGACGGATGGGCCGGGAAGAAAGCTCGTGAAGATGAAAAACATTACGGCCGGCGGAAAGCTCCACCTCGTTTCTCTTCCAGGAGATCTCATTTCTCAGGTCAAGGCTCGGTCTACCCAGAAGCGGATCAGCAACATTATGAGCATTATGGACGAAAGCAGACAAGGAAACGGAAGCACTCGGCTAGGTCACACTTCGAAGAAAGAGCAGAGAGAACAAGCCCACGAGATCAACATTCAACCAGAGACAAAGATCGTACTAAATTTAGCAAGCGAGTTCATCCTTCAAATTTAGCTGAGGGAGGCATGAACGTAGATGTCAGTCCAAGTAAGTAAACTTATTTCTTCTCTACCTTAATTTTTAATAATTTAACCAAAAACCGTTTGAAGTATGACTTTTTGCAGGGCTGTTGGACTACCTAACTACTTGCTTGAATTCACTGTGGAGCAGATCTCAGCAACGAACACTAATCTGGGAGCAGCAGGAGTACACGAGCTGGCGTCCGCCATGTCCACAATAATAGTAGAAACTCCAGAGCAGGAGTACCTTACCCAGACAAGTTGTGACCAGAGCGTATCAGATCATCGTTTGATCCCACGATTCCAAAAGCTGATGGCTGTTGTCAAGACGCTTCCAGCTGAGATGGTGTAGCAATCCTGGAGTTCTTCAAAACCCGAGTAATTCCATTCCTTAATGTGAACGTTGGTCTTCTCATGGGCAAAATTACGCTCTACATTCACCGAACGGATCTCGGACTTGATATGCTGTTCAACTTTCTTCTCTACAGACCTCAATCTGCGTCGTCTTTTCCTTTCGGCCTTCTCTTTGGAAATAACTTTATCTTTGGATATAAGGACACTCGGCCTTTCTGGGACTTGTGCCGGAAGCGACAGGCTGTTCTCATGTCTATTTTGAAAAATCCAACCAACGGTGACTTGCCACTTGCTCAGCGGGTGGTCGAGTTGGTTAAGAAGAGACTCAGCATCAAGGTTCCGGATATCACTTTCCAGATGTTCCTGGACAACTTTGTTGAGTACATCCTCGCCATTCCGAGGGACGATGTGGAGCTCAACGACTGCGCCGAGATTCTGGCTATGCTTGTTGCAATGGAACTGCTTACTTCGAGGGAACTTTCACTACCAAGTTTGAAGACTGGAGCAAAAAGTGGAAAAGTGGGAAAGCTCCAATAACGTTTTGGCATGCTTCATCAAATGTTTTGGTGAGCAGAATTCTGTTTTCTCATTTTGTAGTAATAAAATTGAATATTGCGTTTTGGTGGGATCATGATAAATTTTATAGTTTTATATTTTTGTTGAACAGGCATAATTGCTGAAGCGCTTCGACGCAGCGACATGCCAGTTTCTACTGAAAAGCAGCGAAAGGTCTTGTTGGCAATTGGAAAGCTCACTAATGGTAAAAAATTTCTACATGTGATTTTCATGTTTGATGCAGTATAAAATGAGCTAATGAGCTAAATACGGCTCTTTGTTTCAGTGCCACAAATGATTACGGAGTGTGTGAACGAGTCGGTTCGGAAGTTACTTGGAGCTTCTGAGAGGTGCGAGTACGAGCAGCATTAATTAGCAGGTGAGCTTCCAGCTCAATCCAGACCGACAGTAGCTCAAGGCTCATCTAAAATGGAGTGGGCTCATGGTTCAGGTGAAGGCTTGTTCCAGAAACACACAAAATGGAGGATTAAAAGAAACATATCCGTATGGGCGATTTACTTTACTGACATTCGTTTAAATTTACTTTATATTATGTGCTGTTTAGTTATTTGCGTAGTTAATTTTATGTATGTCAGATTAAGCGTGTTCGTTCACGAAACAGGTGGGATTTAGCACTTTCTCGTGTGTTTAATGCTCTCATCTGAGCTAGTCTATAATACATTTACCAGTGTTGATCTAATGCGTTTCGAAATCAAGAGTAGTTTTTAAAATTTTATACATAATGATTATTATTATGAGAGGGTGTTCAGGTTTTATACTAATCAAATAAAAACTTTATTTCACTCCCCAGATCAGTGAACAATGTTAAGACACATCAAGTCACAATTACACGATGTCTTCTTCATTAGAAAATTTGTTTAAGCCTATAAGAAAAGTTACACTATTAAATTCTAGACGAATTAGTGAGTAAGCATAAAGTATTATCATTCCTTTTTGTACAACTTACCATTACTCCCAATGTTTTGAAATGTATTTTATAAAGTTGTGACTTGTAGCGTAAAGTACGTGTCTTTTTCTGATACTGTGTTTATAAATATTTGGATGGTTGATTTTACTAGTTAAGCTTGTACTTCAGTTTTGCTTATATTTTATGTACCCCTTTTGGCTAATTTTTTTTAATAAATAAGAAGTTCATTTGTAATACATTTTATTGTCAGCGGTTGATTGCTTGATGACTGAACTGAACTCATTTTCCAAATATCAAATTTAGAGTAGAGGTTAGTTAGCAATTGCAAATGCTGCCTGAAAAAGTGTTATCTTGAGAGAAGTGCTATCCATCTCTGGCCACCACCGCATCCACAGCCATCCCCATACCCATACTGTACGTTTCCAATACATTAACGTCGTGGGTGGTATGACAATGAAAGTGTGCATGTACGACGAACAAACTTACATTGATAATGCTCATTTCCGTGCAGTAATACGTAGAATCAAGAGTATTTAATACAGTTATGTATGATATGAATTTACAAAATTTAGCACTTTACATTTCTACATGGTTTATCCAAGAACCTAAGCAAGTTAACTCCCTTTTTAAAACAGGTAAACATGAGTAACCAAGCAGCAATTACAACATGGAGCAAGCACCCTACACCAACGGGTGAACTCAAACTCATTGCTGACGGAGTTATGACTGAATCGACTTTTCGAATCTGAAACGCATAGCCTTTGCTAGCTCGCAGATGCTTTAAGTTGTCAAACCGGTGAAAATACCCATTTCAACCACTTTTCTAAGAAACTGTGAGAAGGCCTGTGACATGTAGGACCACACACGAAGTGTGTGAGTAAATGAAATCCCAATATCCTCACTTTTTTTATAAAATGCTTGACACAAGTAGTTTTCATTCACAATCACCAACCCGTCGCCAAACGAGCTCAGGATGTGGGGGAACGTGAGAGGATTCAGAAGCAGCTTCTGAGTTGCAATCATTCTCACAACTTTGTTTACATTTTTCTCCCTAAAGTAGTCAATGAACTTGGCGTCATTTCCCCCGTCCGAAATAGTTTTCCAAGGATCCCTCTCAAAGAGCTTTCCTATACGAGCTCTTGTGTCATTAGGGATGGATTTGTATGTTTTAGCTGTAATGTGCCCTTTTGGTAGCCACATTTTGTAGCCGTTCTTGACAAACTGCTTCAAGCTAGGGAATTCTATACTCTGGAACAAATCTGAGGAGATGTTGCTGTGGTAGCAATAATTGAGAAGAGCCATGCAAATTAGAGAAAAACGGCATCCTGTCGATGTTGATAAGTGGTACTATTTCCAAAAAAGACCCAAAGGAGGTCAAACCCTTTCAGGATGTTTTTGTATAGAGAAGGATACAAGAGACCAAAAATGAAAATACAAAGCCATGCTGGACGATCCACAACAGAAACTATGTTGTTCTTGAGATTAGCGTGTTCCGAGACCATTCCACATCCTAGAATCCGGATTGGAACATCAATCAAGGGAATAATGGAGCCTCTTGATACAACATAAATATTGTGTGTATTCCCCACCAAATTCTTCATATAGTGAATTTGCAAAAACCATTCCGAGTAGGCAGACCATAAATTATGGTCCATAATACGGAACGCGCACTCACTCAAGGGATTTCATATTTCAGTTCCCGCTTCTCAAGGAATCCCAGTGAGTATGACTGGTATTTCTCACCCTTTACAAATTAAGCTTTTCATTTCGCCGCTAAAACATTATGTGAGCAAAACAAAGAGTAAGCTACAGAGCCTCGTACTGTCTTTTGCATTTTGTTTTGGAAAAACGTTTTTAGGCCATTGCTTGCTTACACGGGAAAATTGTTGATTGGTTGAATGTGGTGGGATAAAGATAAAATGTTAACCTTAATCTCCTCAATTGGAAGCCTAAACTGCTGCGGAACACTGGACCAAATCACAAATGCCTGAGAGAACCGCATGAGTTTTACTAGATTCAAAGTGATTCAACAATTTTTCCTTTTATGTAGATAGCAGGGTGACTAGGAAACGTGCTGAGAAGATACGACATTTTTACAACATTTTTATGCGATGTTATGTATATATATATATATATATATATAATATGACAAAGTATCAAGCATGCGTGAATTCATTTCATACTTTTCTACATATGAAAAAATAATGCAAGATCAGAAACAGATTGGTATTTAACGTATGACAATGTCAATTCTAGTTAAGTTATATTTAGCCAAAGTTCATATAGTTTTTCCTTAATATTACAAAATACTAAAAGTGTGTATATGGAAACGTGTAACTAAATTGCTCTAAGCTAGTGGTACTCAACAAAGTATTTAAATTTAAAAGTAGGTTAAGGCGTTGTAATAACATGCTTCTCTACTCTACATTTTTTCATTATACCAGCACACCTTCAACTAACAAAGCAAGTTGTATATTGGATAATCATGGAAACGAATACAGTACATAAAGAATGGCAACCTATCAAACCATTGTAATTTAAAGTAGTATACATATAAACAATACAACACAAACAGCAATACAAACTTTATACGCTATTAATTACACCCACATCAGCGCAGCTTTACTATTTAAATCAATGACAACTGCGTTTACATTGCATCCGGAAGTTATTCACGCTTGAACACTAAATCTCTTCCGCGAACAACCCAAGTGATCGTTTGCAGTTTGTGAAAATAGCAGAACACTCTGTTCCACATTGCCGTGGTGGGAACAACTTCAACGGGAATACGAGCGTGGTCCCGGGACTCAAAGCGTAAGTACTCCAGGTTGACGAATTGGCGTCTGAACGCATACCACAGTCCATTATTGTTGATGAGAGATGTGCAAAGTTTCAATCGCCTGAGCTTTGGAAATGTCTGCAGAATCTCCGAGTCCAGTTGAGGCAGTCCAGTATTCTCTCTCAAGTAGTCCATCCGTAGCTCTTTAAGGGTTCCTTTAACGCGGTTGAGTAATAAAACTGTATTGGGGTTGTACACGATCTCATTTCCGCTCAGATACAAGCTGTCCAATCTCAATTCCCGAATGTTAAAGATTGAACGATAACCTGGCACGGAGTGATTGAAGTGAGATAGTTCCAAATGGCGGAGGTTGACAAAAGGCACCCGACGCATTTGATTGAACAAGTGGTGATCGCAAACAAAACGGGTAACACGCCATCCATAACCCTGCATCAGATCTTGCAGCGAACCACTTGGAAAACAAATTTCTTCAGCTATTATATAAACTTCCAGCGTCGCGAGGGAATTGAGAGTTGGTAGCGCAGGCATCGGTTCCCGGCGAATCATCCCGAACATCCAAGCCGGATCCCGTTCAGGCGCAAATCCACGGAGACCAATCCTCAACGATTTTATGCTCGGGATTAGAGTCAACAGTTGAACAAGGCGTTGATCCAGTACTGAAAACGGTTTGTGTAATATCCATCCAAAATTCAGAGTGTGCAAATAATGTCCAAAGTGGCTGAGCAGCTCCACCGATCTCTCAAACAGGCTGCGTCTGATGCACGCACGTGACACTGCATGGATACGAAGGGATTCCCTGAGGTCCCGTCAAAGTGGTTCAGAAACCTCTGAATGCTGTCGGAAGTGGTAAATCTGTAAGCGTTGGTCATCCAGGTAGATTGAATGATGATAAGTGCGTCATCTACTGCGGATTTCACTTCCATATTTGCAAGTCGGCATGCTAAGGTCCCATCGTTGCTCAATGTGCCTCGTTGCATTACAATCGGAATTGACTTCATAACAAGAAATCAAAAACAAATGGTGGGTTGAATCAATGTGAAAACTTTCAAATGTGTTCAAGATTATCAAAAGTACTACTTACAAGACTCCATAGGGCTGAAAGTTTTCGAGTTTGTGAAAGGCCATCAACATCGTTGAACAGAGCAGAAGCGTTCCTTAGAATCAGGACATCTACTGAATATTTTAGCTGGTCAGAAAATAGACGCCAGCACACCTGCAATAATGAAACATTATTATTAGTTGAATTTAAAAGTCACTAAAAAGCTTGATAAGGTGATTAGGCCAGCTTGCCTTTAGAGCAGGCGTGAATATATAGTTGTTGACGATGTGACGGTTTCCTTGAATCGAATCGGCAGTCTCCGGCGGGATGAAGAAACTTTGCTCCACTTTACTTGCTCCGCTTTCTTCATCCACTGTCAGAAACTTCGAATGGCTTCCATTTAGTTTCTTGCCAAACTGTTTTGAGTGTCTGCATTTCCCATCATGGATATCATTTTGAGGTCGCGGTGAGCTTCCTCCGGCCCCTGATCTTTGCATTTTGATTGCCTAAAAGGATAACAAATTTATTCAAGAGAATTTAAACTTGCAACAGAAATGAAGTAGGCCGGGATTTGAACCAATGTTTTACACACCTTTTCCCGTAAAGAAGATTGTTCTTTGAAATGCTGTCAAAAGGAACAAAAAAAGAGTTCTAGTTCAGGAGCTCTAAACTTATCGACCAACAAAGCGAGAATGAGTATCTAATTCAGTTTCATTAAGTAATAGTTGGTCTGATTTATATTCAAAATGGAACACCTATTTAGAACGAAATTTCAGGTACTTGTCAGAGTTGAACGACCTCGCAATTCAACTAGCTCAAACTAATTTGCATAGACTTAACCATCGGCATCGTAAGGTTTCCATTTCGACAAATAGACTCAAATGTAATGGTTTACGACACGACGATTACGGGTATTGTGCTAACAACCAACGTAGATGATTAGTAAATTTCGTATGCTATGAATATAAATCTAGTTTTAGATTTTAGATAGGTTTTTCCATCGTATAGATGCGTTGGGTATCGATTATATGTGATTCATATAAGAAATATTCATATGCCATTGATATTACCGTTGTCAAACGTTGTGTTACCCGATAGGTGAAGGTTATCCAATTACGACCCTCACCTACAACTATCAGCGTAGAGACCAAGTCTGTAATATTGTACATGATATTCCACTCATGATCAATGAAGTATTGACAGTTTTTGCACACGTAGATTACGTATGTATGAACATTTATTTATGAAAACTGATCACGTTTGTTAGAACACGGAAGCATACATAGCGGTACATAGGTAGTGGGCAACCTAATATGAGAGTAATTCAAATACCAATGTGCGAAAAATAAACCGGATAATGTCTAAAGTTTGTAATTTAAACCCTGAAACCAAATTTATTACCCAATTACGAAATTCATGTAATTCACTTGTTAAAGAGAGAGAAAAACTAACTGAAAAAGAAAGTATACCAGTACAAAGTACAAACCCTATCTATTCGTTATAAAAATACGTAAGTTTAACTGCATTCTACCTGAAACGGAGACAACTTCGAACCAACACCATTGCTTTGGATCCTACTTATAGTTCGACAAAGCATTAAAAAAGTTGTTCAACATATACACTAAGACAACAACAAAAATTAAGAAAAATATGCAGGAATCCTGCAGCATATTTACAATAATGCGAGTTTCTTCATGCAAGGTGTCACGTGGTCTGGAATGTCCCTGCCAAAGAGTATCTCTTTGCAACCAAACTTGGCGTAAGGGCAAGGCCACATGGTGTTGTTGAACATGACTTGGTATAGCGGACCCCCCTTGCTCTTTCGAATACGGAGGCAGCACTTGGCCTTGCCAGTTTCCTCGTCCTTGCTAAGCTCCTCGACTTCCCCTTCAGCCAACTGAAAATTGGGATGAATTAAGTCATATCCAATCCCTCGAGTAGATCCGGATCCAGTGCTGCGATGTTCTTCTTCCATCTCATGTTTGCAAGTGCCTGAACTGATGTCGCCCTTGTCATCCTTGGTGAAACGTTTCACCCCACAGTCATAGCAGTAGAGATGACCTCGTGGACACTGGAAGAGGCGATTTGGAGACGGAATGTTATTGCAGTTCAAGCATACCATCATCTCCAGAATACTGGCCATGTGGGCAGGAGTCCATTCGTCAATATCACTTGAGAATATTGGATTGCCAGAGGTAGGAAATATTCGACGCTGGGCCACGCGGTTTCTGAAAAATACAAGAAATGAAGCTTTGCAAGGCTGCTTTAAAGAAGTAATATCGAAACGTTAGATGTTGTTTTACGTACTTTATCTGCTCCTCTTCGTCAACTTCTTCCGGGGCTGCTGCTTCATCCTCAAAGGGCTGGCTTGATTCCTCACCGATCTCAAAATTTCTTGCAGCGTCTTTCTGCTTTTCAAATACTAATTGTAAGGTTTCCGCTACTGGAGCACATACCTCACCTGTCCCCTGAGACTGGCGCTCTCCATCCCTTCTGAAGATAAAATAATATTTAAAATTAAAACATTAGATTGTTCGTAACATTTACAAGTAACATCATTCTTGAAAACTTGCTTACTTCTCGTTTACAACATCAGCAACCTTTTCGATTTCTGTCTTCCCTTTGACTTTCACTGTAGCGTGAGTAGTTTCACTTTCTGCTTCAGGAGTGGCTGCATCGACAGGTGCTGAAATTGTGCCTGAGTTGACTGCATCGACCGGATTAGGAATTTCATACGGAAGTCTCCTTTGCGTGAATTTTCTAAAAAAATACAAGTTAACCACGTGTTAGTCCGATTAAAAGAAACATTGAGATGGACGCATGAATCATTTATTACTTTACGTACTTGATTGGATCGAGTACATCAGTTTCTTCGGGTTTTGTTTGCTGCTTCCTGAAGTGAAGGTTGTTGAGCAGCTTCCATTCCGTGTTGAGAATGTTCAACAACGACTTTCTGCTCTTCAGAAACTTGAGCTGAGCTTGTCTGCGGTAGTTTGGGGACTTCACTCTTCTGGGCAGCATCTTGAGTTCCCAAGTCGTTCCTGAAAACATAAAAAAAATCAAGTAGGACACATTAGATTACTAAATCCATTAGGAAAGTTAGAGGAAGAATTTTGTGATTTTATTTACTTTATGGCTGGAGCTTCAGTAGTGTTGTTTGTGTTGGAATATTCCTTTCATCCATGGCAGGTGTATTGGGAGCTTCTATTTTCTTCACTTCATTGGTGGTTTTTATTGTTCCCCCAAGGACGAGGTTTCTCAAGTTAAACTTTGAGCGGCGACTCATTTTGGTCGGAAACTAGGAAATGTAAGAAATTGTAGATAGAAATGAAAACAAATCCAAAAAGTAGTTTAGCTGAAACTATATGAACACTTGAGAATAATCAGGTTCTAGTCAGAGAGAGGTTGAAATGAAAACTTACGAGAACTTTGACTGGCGTTCGGGAACTTCAGAGCAATGAAACTCAAGTTAGAGGAGTCTTAGGGAACGTTTAGAAACTTTGAAAGAAAAACTTGAGAGAAAATGAAATTCTTTCAAAAAGTTTGAAAGAAAGCTATCGAGTTTGAAGTTAATTCACCAACGGAGAACCGGCAAATGATGAACTTCTGGTTTTGTGTAGTTCTTTTATACCCGGAGAAATAAAGACGACCTTGAACTGTATCGTCAAGTCAAATACGCAAGGAACTAATTCTTTTAGTACATGTTTCAAAGAGTGAAAGGTACCTAAATATTGCCTACTAATAGCTCGACTACAAGTGAAGGATACCTATACTTTGTATGTCACTGCGTAAATAACAATGTTCTACATAAATTCACCTGTGACCTTGCTATAACGTTTGTACATGCTATTTGCATTCCAAGGGTGAACTTTTACGATTGTAGTTTCCCATCATCTGAGTATCTCTGCACGGAATATAACATGAAGAAATTATTCACGGATTAGATTATGTAGAAAAATGGAATACTTCTAATTTTTAACAACACGCAAAGCTATATATTCAGTAAATATGAGACACAGAACTAGGTCAAACTTTCTCCTTTCCCGAAGAGTGGAAAGCACATCACTTCAATTGGTTTGCGACGTAGTAAGTGACTCTTGGCTGCATAAATCAATTCACGCAACAATATGTCACAGGTGCAAATTCATCAATAGCAATATCATTGGCTTTCACGATGTCAAGCACAGTTTCCCATTTGCACTTTTTTGGCATAAGAATGTCGCTGCCAGTGCTGCCGGTGACGATGAATCGCATCGCACAAATAATTGAAGATGTGGATGAACTTGATATTCATAATACTGTGAAAATCAGAAAATATTGTCACCAACTTTTTCATATTGCCGTAGCCGTCCATTCTAATGATTGGTTGCTGGTTATTCCCAAATTGTGTCCATAGTCGTTTCTTCAGGATTCCAGCTTTCCTCAGTTTTTACTTGTTTGTGCGAAATTCCATTCCATATTTAGTGCAACAACATATTAATGTACCGTATCATGAACTTAGGCAATTAAGGCAGAATAGTTGAATCGTCTTCGTTTACGTCTTTTACCACGTCATTGAGCAGCCAGTGCAATGGCACAAAGTAGAGTGCTAATTAATGATGATACGTTTAACGTCATTACATTTTCTTAACTCAAAGATTAGTTCAACCAGATTGGTGCTTAATTTTCTTGCAATGAAAAAACTCAGTTCATTCCTACCAATATGTTTTAGCAGCTTGGTTTTGGTAATTTAATTATAATGGGTGATTTGTAACAGCCGTGTAGGATCTTCTTATTCGTGTGCTATCAACCTTCATTAAACATACGAATTAAGCTTTGCTTTGGCATCACACCACAGGCTATCAAATTTAAAATTGCTTGTTCCTGATCGTCATTTATTAGCGTCTGTCCCGTGTTCCTCGTTGCTATCAGTTCAACTCCTTTGGTGCTTATGTGCTTTTCTTTGGGGCACTGCCAGATTTTTTAAAAACTGTAGTAGGTGTGTTAAAAGCAATTCGTTTATCTAACCACGTTGTCCTTCTGTTCACTACAAACTGTAATATTACAATTATTGGTTTAACATTAAAAAACATCTTCATTTAACAACATCATCAGCTCTACTCCTAAAGCAACCGACGTCCAGCGAAGTAGCATTTTTATTGGAACTACAAATTCTTCAGTTCGAGCACAAGGCAACCCACATCATCATGAACATCTTGGCAATCATCGCAACAATTGTTGCCATTATCGCAACAGCGTCTGCTAGAGTAAGTTTTATAATACTAGTTCAACAAAATAATTTTCTAGCTAAACAGAATGTAACAATTTACTGCCTTTTCCCTTTATTTAGATTATAAGATGTAACCCTGGATATGGGCAATGTGAACGAGTCCCACTGAATGCTGCTGTTAAAAGTAATTCCGGGTATATGTAACTACATATACCCGGAATTACACCTAATCCTGTTTCCATTGGCTTACTTGAAAAACATTAGGTACACTTTTAAAAATACCATACGTTATAAAATTTTGTATCAAACTCATGAGCAGACATATTATAATATCAATATCAACATGTCTATGAATCAAATGAGTTCTAATATCAAATAAAAGTATAAAGAAATAGATTGTTTACTTGTTAATTGTCCTCAACATATTGGCTTACATATAGATGATAGACTGTCTGCCTAAACATAAAGTCACGTCGACTTAAATAGTAAGCAAGCTGCAATTACAACGCTTGTAACTTGAAGCTTGAGCATTTCCGTAAAAAATCACATAGAAATCATTTTTGTATCATATCTGGACGGATTATTGTGCTGCTGATGTGCTACAGGTTTCCATCATATGCCGTAGGGTTGGACAGACTTTTGTAACACATGAGTATGAGTTACGCCAATAAAGTTAAGGTTAAATCTTGTATTCCTAATAAAATTGCAAATATTAAAATAATTGTAACTTTCAGACATGTAAGACCCTTTGTAACATGAAAAGGATAATGTAAGGCACAACCTAGCGAAGCGGAGAAAGTTCTCACATAAAATATTACTCATTTCATATAGTGTATTTACATAAAGCAGCTCTATTACACCTGTGTCAAATTGTCACTGCTTTCCACAATAGGTTATATAATCCGGAATCTCAAGTCGAACAGCGTTACTGAAGTACCAAACTGGAGTTACGTAGAAAGTATATGCCTTAGAAACCCGACAATGCTAACGACTCATGTAGTCCGCAAGCTTGTAAGCAATATTAATGATATAACATTCAATTTATGGTAAACCGTTGTCCCCAGAATGACCAAATTTGGGGAGAATCTATTAAAGTGTATACCTGTACAGGAAGTCAAAGGTGTCTCTGACCAATAAATGCATGAAACGGGTGACGCAGATCAGCCTCTAAATCGGATCTGTATTGATGAGTTTGACTTGAAAAAACGCCACATTTCTAAATAAGAACTGGAATTCCATAAACAATTTAATTTGGTTGGGGCTGGCTGATAGTGACTACACTTAACATTCCGTAACAATGCAAACTCCTTGAATAAATTATATGCTAATTTGTTAGTAACTGACAACGTAGCCATGTAGGGTTTTATCACTTGAAAGAGGGATTTTGTACCAGATAACATACAACTTGTAGATTTAAGCGTGAAAGTCGTATATATTTTTAGCAAACCTAAGAGGAGGTCATATTATGCCACAACCATTCAACAACATCAATTTGCATTCACTTTCAGCTTCCCACATGAAGGCTTACTCCACTGTCAATTGTATCTGCAGTAAGTTTTACTTCTTGTAATGTAATTTCTTGAGTTTCGGATAAGCAAATGAGATTGGAGAAAAAATTTTAGAAGCTAAATAAGCTGCAGCAGAAATGACGTGTTTGTCGAGAAGGTGAGCTTGTGATAGATGTACATATTTTGGTACTTTTGGTAAGCGAACGGAGATAAAACATTTGGATGCAAATTCCACCTCCATAAATCGCTTGAGTGAGAAGAGATAGATACATGAGCTGACAGGGTAGAGCACTATACTTTGGTTTCATGCTCACATCACATCCTCTCACCGGGTTGGCTTCCAATCATTCAGTCCTCCTTACAATCTGCTCATTACCTGAAACATCAGCAAAGTATGAATTGAAACAAAAAAAAAACAGGAAGTTATAATGATATCAGAAACTGCTACAAAACAAAATGCAAATGGTTGGTAATTGGACTTCATATACATTTCCAATTCCAATGAAACATCCACAGTCCCTCATCCGCTAAATATTCCTCTCTTTCAACAACCAAATAAAATAATATTCATTTAAGCATATTGAGCGAATCTGAGTGAATGTCAGTGTAGTTTGGCACAAGCCCACATATCATCATCCTCTCGTTGTGTTGAACTTGAGTTATAAAACTAGGACAAGTATTTTTGTTCTTAATAATCATTACATTCTGGTGCAAAGCTTCCAGTTTTTAGTTGGGGTTAATAGTGTAAATTTTGGTGCTGGACAGAATGTCCTCTCAAATCGGCAATTCAGCTTTGATCCCCAGTGGATCGAGTTCATCTTCTTCATCATCGTCATCACCACAAAATAATAATGAATCGTTCTCCTCCAGCGTTGTTAGTGAACAAGATTTTGACAGCCGAGCAGCTTCTACATTCCGCTGGTGACTTCCCTTCCCAACATTATCGAGAGATATCCGCCGTAAGTTATCATCATTTTTATTAGGCATAATTCATTAAAACTCTTCCAACATGCAAAGCTGTGTGCAATTTTTAAATGAACCATTTATTCCGGACTAGAGGAGAAAACTGGAGTTTTAAATTCGAAGAAGCAGATGACAACAGCGAGGAGGAACCATCTACTTCAACCGGTCACAGATTCCCTTTTCCCAGTTGCACTTCAACATCTGAAAGTGGCCAAGGGACATCAGAGAAAAGCCCCGACACAGTACAAATCTCTGCTGACAATGGTCAAATGTAAATAATGTTGATAAAGTTAAATCTACACAATTAAACTAATTCCTAATTTGAATATGACACCTAAATATTATAATTTGCTTTCCTATTCCAGTGCTGAAGGCGGGAGTTCTCATACTGAACAAGTAACGTGGATGAAAATGACGAGGTTTGGACAGTTGTTACAAGCGGCGGCTCTCATTGAAGGTGTGGAGGTTCTGTACTGCACCCCAGCTCGGGATCCAAATCTGGAACACTTGCTGTGCAGCGTTTGTGACCACGCGGTTCCAAAACCAAAGAAGGTAGAGAAGGGAACCATCTCTGGGATTAATAAGATGAAGAACCACATTGTCTCGAACCACAATGATCATCCTCGTGAGGAAGAGGGCACCCAGTTGCAATTTAAGTGTTCTTTTTGCGTCAGGGCGTTCAGAAAGAAAGAGTTCCTTGCAAGTCACATGCGAGCTCACCAAAATAAGAAAAAAGGTCGCAAAATGCAATGGTCCAAGAAGCCCAACGTGCTCAAGTGAAAATGTAATGTGCGGAAATCACCTTTGAGAAACTCTCAGTCTTCTTTCTTTATACAATCATTTTTAGGGGTAATCTCATAATTTATAATAGAATATTTGTAATCTAAGTTGTGTAGGGTGAGAGTCAGTATAAATTTCATAAAATACAATATTAAACGTCAAACGTAAGGATAATGAAAATTATTTAAACCCCTATAAATACTCATCAGTTTTCTAATCATGACAAATGCAAAAAGGTTTATTAGTAAATTAAAAATTACAATACTTTTTATTCTGCCTTGCGTGTGTTCCGCAATGGAACGTAATTCATATGAAAATCTCGTAATTACTTACTGATAACATATAATTCATGTCGACAAACAATTTATTGCAGTGGCTAGGATTACAGTTTGATAGCG
>LJIJ01001944.1:0-33627 GCA_001718145.1 Orchesella cincta
AGGCTCTCCAGTTGCAGCTCCAGGATCGATTCAGGAAGGAGTACTTATCATTGTTGGTTCAGCGTGGAAACGAGAAGAAACGGACCTCAATCCAGGTGACGTCGTGTTGGTGGAGCAGATAATCAGAAACGTTTCCGGTGGCCCCTTGGATTCATCGTGGAGCTCATTCCTGGACGAGATGGAGAATGCAGAGTCGCAAGAGTGAAGACATCCAATGGAATCCTGGTTCGCCCCCTGCAGCGTCTTTACCCGTTAGAAGTATCCGGTGGCGATGAGATGGCAGCTAACTTCAGATCCAGCATCAAGAAGAAACCGGAAGTGAAAGCACAACTTTCCCTACCCCTGGTGGTGTCAGTGTTCGTGAAGTGCAAAGCAAACGGGGTAGGATCCTCAAAAAGCCAGCCCGATATGGACAATATTTCAATTTATCAGTTTAAATTTTCTTTTATGCATTTTTGTTTGATTGTTGGTATTTTTATGTTTTACTTTCTCTTAATTAATTAGCGTAAAACAGGTGGGAGTTGATGTAGAAAGCATAGAGTAAGATTTTGTTCCGAATATGAATTGTGCATGCCTTTCCTATTACCCATGTACTGTTCAGTTTCACTCGTTGTACATCCCTCTCGTTCTTCCGTTTTTACTACTACCACTCTCGCGTGTGCGTGAACTTTGGGATCTCGTCATAATCATTTTTTGTAACTCTAATTTGGTTGAAAGAATACCTAGCTTAGGAGTTTGTACCGACATTTAATTGTGATTTGATCATTAAACTAACTACTTAAATCCACGTAAAGCGTCCTTCGTTGTGGTACAGTCATTTATCATATTTTCTAGTTAATTGTAGAAAGTATAGTTAAGTTATCATTCATCAGTCATAGGAATCCCCTGAGTTCGGGCTACAACCAGTGTGGATTCAAAAGTTCTAAAAACACAGAACAAATGCATTTTTGCCATATAACTTTGCTCCAAATCTTTCTAAACTTGTTTAAGGTTGGCCGAATGGATATATAATCAAAGGTTTGTTTGATTTTATTTTTAAAATACCAGTATTAAATAAAAAAATTTAGTTATAAATATATATCGAGCATACCACGAGCTTTTATGCATAAAAATAAAATATATTGAAAATATACTAGACAGACAAAAACAATTTTTTTAACAGAAAACATGAACCATTTCAGAGAATCAGGTTTATGCTCCTTTTAATGATAATCGCGGTGCAGCTACTTTCACAAACTTCCTCACGAATCAACGAAAAACACAGGAAGGGTTTCCCAAATACATGTGGCAACAATGCAGTAGCTTTAAACACTAAACGAGGGAGCATATAAACGCGGAGTTGAGCCCCTGATTGAACGCAGGTTTTGGTATGGATGGTCAATTTGTGTTTTTTACACGTGCATAATGAGTACAAGTCTATATGGCACCTTTGTTGAACTCCGTATTATCTGAAGGATGGAAGAAAATGCGTTATTTTGGGTAGTAGGCGATTGCTGAGATCAATTAAATCGTCTATGTATTCACAAAAGCATATAGACTTGCCTAAAAAATTTCATGAACCGCAGTTTTTTAAAATTTACTCTTCGCCGGGAATTTTCTAAAAGAATTACCTTGTTCGAATTTCAATTTTCCCATTCTAAATCCAAAAGAATAACTAAATTTTTTTTGTTGTTTTGCAAAAATGTCTACAAAAGTGTCCCATGTAGACTTACTACTCAGTTTACGTGATAAGACACGGAAATCAAACGTATTTACATGCCAAATATTAGGACAATTGGATCGGAACCAGGTCATAATGTGTCCTAAAAATGCTAGAAATTGTCAAACAACATGTTATATATTTTTTTGCCTTTATAACTGTAGACTTTCTTTAAATTAGGTGCAAATATTGACTGTACTACTTGAAAACAAAGACATTCAAATGCTTGGTGCAATTCGTATACATAACATTTACACAAACTCTAACGGTTATGACCAAATTTGCTTATAGACATTTGTGTTTTTACCAAATTTAAATGAGTTGATTACTATTCCCAGAACCGCTTACAAGCTTCAAAGAATTTTTAACTTTAAAATAGATTGGTAAAAAGGTTTCTGTAATAGCTTAGTGCTTCCAATTAATTCATAATTCACAACTTTGTGTTTTTATCATTCCAGAAATTCGTTTATATTCCATCTTCCACACTACGATACGGCTGACTGCAAACTCACGATAAGTAAAGTCAAGAGTAAACCGACATCTGAAAAGGGAACATGTAATTAATTGCTAAAATATATTTGTAACTACTCCATCATCCATTACGTTATAATATGACCTCATATAACTGAATCGTTAACTCACCGTTCCAATCACAGAATAAGAAAGGATCAACATTTCCCACGCAGAAATAGACACGCGTTGCTGTCATTTCACAGAATCCTAGCAGTAAATTGGATTCATTCACTTGCGAGGTTGATGGTACGTCTATATTTGAACATCCATCCACGCTTTAAAATGTGTCATCTGTAAAATGTGTGTATGTCATACAGTTTTAAATGACTGTTTACATTATGTGTTGAAAAAAACAGAGTAAAGCTTATTGGCGGCAATATTTTCAGCACAAAGTATAAAATTGATAAATTGGTTACAAAACAACAAAACCATACAAATAGATTGAATTCCGTTTACTTTACTATCCATACGAACGGGGTTCGGGTATGAGGTCCTCATTTTATCAGTGTTGTGCGGTAACTCAGACAAAAGGGGTTCAAGACCGAAAAATATCCATGAAAATTTTCCAGAGGAAAATAATGAGATGGCATCCCGATATACCGGCGATTCCTATAGAGAAAAGAAAAACTGTATGTCCAATAATCTATGTTGTTAATTCTGAGACTGGAAAAGAGTGCATAATGTGGGATCTCATAATTGAGCCAATTAAAGATTGGATCATATTGGAGTCGTAATTTCCTGTGATTCGGGACGCTTTTTCAGTGTCTGCCAAATTGCTTAATTGGCCAATCGATTTCACAAACACAATTTAGGCAGCGGAGGCAGAAGGGTCAAACGAACATTTTAAGAAATACAAAGATGGTAGAAAAGATATTGCAAAGAAAATACTCTCTGGAGGAAAGATTGTGTTTCTTGAAATGGGTTTTCAAGCAAGAGATTAATATGTGTGAAAGATAGATTATTGTAATTCAACCAAATAACAATCCTCAAGGCCATTGAAGATCCCCTCATGAAATTATTGGCTGATTGGCCAAATTTTGAAATCAAGTAATTGCCACTTCACGAAATATCCTGCTTTTCCGGCTAAATACTCCAAAGTCTTTCAAAGCATGAATTGATGCTGGGGCGCGAATGGTCCCAATACCATTATTTTGCGGTAGAACTTGGTGATATGAGCAACAAATCGGAAAATCTACTGGATTTCTAAAAGAAATACCTTGAGAGAGGGAGTAAAGATGTGACTTCTCTGAGAAAACCTTAACCAAGCAATTATTCTCCTTTTTAATATTGACTCAGCGATTATTGCGTGGCGTGGAGAAGGAGTTTTAGAAGTAATTTGTAGGCGCGGAATCTCACTGGTTACTCATGCTCATTACCAAATGGTTTTAACCTAAAACCAGTTTGTATACAATTTCAGAAAAGAGAAAACATGGTCTGCAAGACAACTAAAGATCGGGCTGTATAGGGCGATTCTCAAGCGAAATATGACGAAGTCGTGTCTCAAAATATTCACAGCATACAGAAACAGGATTATTGTATGATTAACACCACACATAATCTGCAAAAAATGAAACCCCAAAAATGGCATTTAAAAAGAAAGGTTAGAATAAGTGAGGTTCGAAAAGGAAAACTTCCTACCTTTTGTGGAAGCCATTCGACAACTTGAAATTTTCCGAAAAACCTTATTTTCTAATCGGTAAGGAACGAGAAGAATAGAAGTATGGCCAAAATCAAAGTAGGACGTTAAAAACGTCTCTGCCATTTTAAATATTTATTCAATCCACGTTTGAAGTTTAGTTGTCGCAATTCGATTAGCACTTCGGTAATCGGTGTTTGCGAATCGGTGTCAGATAAAACTTCTAATGCACAGTTTAGGAGCACTTGTGTCACTACCAATCATTTCAATTGCTTTTAAATTGCTCACTGAATGTGTAATACAAATAAGTAGTAGACTGTCAACACTAAGCCACTTTAAGTGAGAAATAGAATTGTAATATAATAAAGCTCCAAAATTATCTTTGCAAATGATTTGAAGTGGTACAATCATTCTTACCATAGTCCATCATTACCTTGGGGCTTGGGCATAGACAACAGTTTGTACTATCTAGAATCTATAAGCCCTATCCATCCAAGCACAATTATTGTCGTAATTTTTATTATTAATTATTATTATTCTTTAATTACTTTAAATTGCAGATTTCATTTAAGCAGACTCACAGTTAGCGCAAATGGTTTATAGCATGAAACGGAAACTCCATATGGACTAAACTAGTGGGGAAAAACACAATATTAGTGTACAAGAGAAATAGAAAGCTTTTAAAAAAATCATTAAATATTAAAGAGCAGCTGCCTCCACGTTTTACAAATTGCTGAATCTACAAGAATCTAGAATTAACAATTGTCCGTAGAACTTCCAGTTAACTTGTGAATTAACAATCTATTGAAAAATTGAAGAAAGCATGTGCCGATTGCTCACTCTAGTAGCTTAAAACTTTTAACTACAAAATCTGGGTTAACCTAAAGTTAAAGCACGCTAGCCAACGCTTTTTAAAGCCTATGTTGTTTGAACTAATTCGTTGAAGTGAAAATTGATCTCATATTCTTACTAAGTTACTAAAATGAAATTTTTTAATGCTTTTAATATATTACAATATAACGGCAGGAAAATGAAAAATGATTATTGTTTGCTGAATAGCTTTCACTTAAACGTAATTTCATTTTGCTTTATTTTAAAAAATAACTCGTGCTTTAACGGCAACTGCATGTTTGCTATGGTAAGTGCTTTAAGAATTGACATGTTTTGTGTATCCTCATCAATTAAATGGAATTTGTCTTGCAGCAATACGACAATTTTATTATATATTGACAGCAAAATGCGCGTTAGACATACCTGGGTTATGATTACGATTGAAATGATGTAATGACATGACATGACATAATCAAAATAAGTGTATTTAAAATGATTTTCTAGATGAATGTTTTTGATATCCTTTTTTGGTCCTGTTATGCTTACTGCAAACTCACGATGAATAAAGTAAGTAGTAAGCCCATAATCTGCAATAAGGTTATAAAAATCATTTTTAACCCATCATTCGCGCAATAAATTCGGTTAAAAAATAATTGAATTGATGCCACGTTAATCTACAGTTCAATGGCTGAGTAAGAAAGAGTAACCAAATCCCACGCTGAAATACACACCGTTTACTGTTCACTGAATCTAGTAGTAAATGGACTCATTCACTTCTAGCTTCATATGAGTGTCATCAAAAATCATAACATCTGTGAACACTTCAGCAGAAAGCAATAAAATCGATAGGTTGGTTGTATAAAATACAAGATGCCAAATGATAATGTAAGGATTGACTTGAAATATCATAAAACCGTCAGAAAGGTGAATAGCATCTGATAAGGCGGATTCCAAAAGGAAGAAAAAAACAGGTGGTCCAATAATTGAGTTTATTTGGGTAGATAGTGTGCATAAAGATTCATATCGAGCAATCAAGATTGGAACAATTTCTGTGTATTCCCTGATTCCTCCAATATTCTTAGGCGTCACCGGAACTTTAGCATCAATACAAGTCACAAAATTTTTCACCGGGACGAAAAGCGTCATGACAAACATCAAAATGGCAATATCAGAAAAATGACCCAACAGAAACCTAAAGAAGTACGTTATAACTAAAAACAAAAGCCAAACAAAGTCTCGTGGCCAGTTAAAGTTTTCTTCAGGTGTTTTAAAAATTGGGGTTGCTTTAGAAAATAAAAGTACTGCTTTTGTATTTGATTTTAATGTGAAGTACCAGGTTTCAAGCGAATTTGTGGTGTTGTGGGGTAATTCCCTGCCTACAAGTGCAGTGCTTGGCGATGAAAATAATCGACCAAACGCCATGCACGTATAGAAGGCAAAAAGGGGAAAAGGAAAGCTTTTGATGTCACCCATGATTTTCCACTTTTAGAGTAGCTAAGGTTTTGGTCGGCACTGAACGATTTAAGAAGGATTTGCACCGATTTTTTATTGCTCCAAAAGGCTTTAACCAAAGCTAGTTTATACAAGAAAGAAAAGAGCTTCTCAAAACTGATAAAAATTGTGTTAATTTGGTCAAACGAAATATTAAATAACCGCCTCTCAAAGTTGACTGCATACATGAGCATGATTATTGTATGATTAACGCCACACAGTATCTGCAATAAAAAGTCGTTGGTCGAATAATGACATTTTTGAGCCTGAGACTGCTACACTAAAATAATTTTAATACCTTTTTGTGGAATCCATTCAACTATTTGGAAATCTCCTGAAATAAGATTTTTCTTAAAATGGTATGGGGTGAGAAGAGCAAAGTAAGCAAAATTGAAATAAGCAGTTAAAAACATTTCTGCCATTTTAAGTAAGAAGAATTTAAAAAACTGTTTTTGTTTTTGAGAAATGCAAGTGCAAATTAGATTTACTTTGGTAAATTGATACCTCAAACTACTCATACACCACGTAGATGCCTATTAAGAGAAAACCAATCCCATCCTAAATAATATTTTAAGTGATTTAATAACAAATGGGTCCGAGCAAAATTAGTGAAGCAGTTTTATTAAAACCCCACTTTACACAATTGACTCATTTTTACGTAATTTAAGATAGAACACATCACATCAATTTTTTGTACAAAGTGGCAACACAATTGGATGTTTTACATAAGTTTATTTGATTGTTTGATTACTTACGGTATTGAAAATTAGGTTACATGTTTCTTTATATATGGGAATTTCTTAAATTGTTTGCACAACCTTATTTCATCTGCCAATTTGCAAATTGATCCCAGACAGAAATAAAAGTAAAACAATTTTCCTTAAATGAACTAGTGTTTGCTTAATACAACAAATACAACAAATTAGATTGAAGTTTCCAAGTAGGAATTTAAATGCAGTAACTTCATATTAGATTGAGGTACATCTATACAAAGTTTTAACACATAATTTGTGAAGGCTTTTGTTATCTTTCATTCTGCTCTTCGAATTTTCTTTCAAATTAAGTAACATTAATTACATTTCGGATGATGCATACGTAGGCAGTGGTAATCGTAAGCCTTTTTCAATCTCATTTGTAAATTCAGGTGTCCAGGTTAATCCAGCGTAAGGTGTATTACCTAAACAAAACACATTTACTAGAAACGCCATGCAAGGTCAAACGTGGGTTAAAAATTTTGTACACTTACCCAGACTAAAGATTTCCCAAACAGTTACTCCATAACCCCAAACATCCGACTTACATGTGAACTCCATTTTTGTGAGAGACTCATACGCTAACCATTTCCACGGCATGGGTTCTTGAGAGTGCTTAACATAAAGATTATACTCATCCAGTTTTCGTGAAAGTCCAAAGTCTCCGATTTTGCAGATATTTTCAGCATCCAGAAAAACATTTCTGGTTGAAAGATCTCCATGCACAACGTTTTTACTTGCAATGTATTCCATTCCATTAGCAATATCAAAGGCAAATCTGTGTAGCTCGTATAGCATTATTGTTTCCACTTCTTGCGGGCTACTCCCACTTTGTATAACGTGTTTCTTTTTCCTGAGAAAACTCTCTAGAGATCCGTTTGAACATAGTTCCGTGGCAATTTGCAAAATACCTTTAAAATTTTCAATACTTTAATACATTATGCTTTTGTTCCTAGGAGGGATCGCATCTGAATATGAAGCCTTACGAATCTCGAGGTTTACAACTATAAAATTTGTTTAATTCAAATTTTTCATACCGTATTGAATTTGGCCAACGTAAGCTCCTATAAATCCCAATATATTCATATGTGCACCAAGGTAGCAAAGCACTGTAACCTCACTAAGAAAGCTTTTAAATATTGCTGGTGTGCAGCCCTCATTTGGAATCTTAATAGCAGCTGGCATTCCTTTGGCAGTACCCTTGTATACAATACCAAAAGCTCCATTTCCAAGTTTGTCTTTATTATCTGAGTAAAAAACCAATTATTTTTCACTTAAGATAAATATATTCAAAATATGGTTTAAGTTTGTAAACTACTTACCCATACTTATCTCCTCCCTGGTTAACTCAAATTCCTTGCGAAATCTTTTGTCATCTGCGTCATCGCTTTCATTTTCGGGCGCCCTATTCTTATTTCTATGGCAGAACTTTCCCTCCCAAAATTGCTTAACTTCCGTGTCCGACAAGAGTGCTTTCAATTTTTTAATTCGAAAACAATAGAAGCCAGTAGCTAACGCCAAGAGCAAAACTAGTACCAGCACCACAACATTCAACACAATCACCTTTGACTGTAATATTTGCGTCAAGTACTGATTCGGAGCAAATGATAAAGGATTGGCTGATAGGTATTCAATGAAAGGAACTTTTCTTTTCACAGCAAACGACAAAAGAATATGCTAAAATACATACGTATGTTTTACCCCTTCTTAATTATAAGGTAAGATTTAAACGCAGTCGATCAAAAAACACTTCGCTTGTTTGTAGGTTTTCTTAAACTAGATTAAAATACTCATGCATACGTTTGCTTATACTAATTACATGCTTATAATAATGGTTGTAACACGCTAACGTGCTCCAATGTACTTTCCTATAGAACCAAACAACCACCCAGATAGAACGCTTTGCATATTTCTTGCATATTTCCTAAGGGAACTGTGGGATTGGTTTGGGAAGAAATGACCGATGCGTAATTTGTACATACGTTGCAAGGGAAACTGAAATTCTTCCCACCTTTCCCACAGAGGGAAATTGGAAGATAATACCGTGTAAAATATACGCAATAAATGCAGGGGAAAAGTGTATGAGGATATTTATCAACAGTCAACCTGCATTTGACGAGAGGGAAACTCCCATACATCATATTCAGTACTGTTACGCCACATAATATGCATCGATTGAGCGCAGTTTCGCCCTTGCAAATAACAAACGCTGAGGTAAACTTTGGCGCGATTGTGTTGAGCACGGCATGTTGTCAATGTGCTACACAAAAAAATTAGGTCAGTCTTTCTCTTGAAATGGTCGCGCACATTTGCAAAGAGCTGTCATTCACATTGATTTTTGATTACTAGTAAAAATAAAAGTAGGAAGTGATGTATAGTGTTGTTTTATTTACTTATGAACAAGACAGTGTGGCTCTTGTTCCAACAATCTAGCTTAACACCACTAAAACTGAGTGTTGCTGGCCTCCTGGACCTCCAGTATCAAAAATAAAAAACAGAAAACCGCCTGGAAAAAACTGGAATGTGTTACCTTTACGTCCTTTGGCTAGTGGAATAGGTAAGTGAAATTTGCAAAGTGTAAAACAAGATTCCATTCGTATTACTTGCTAAATTATCCTTCATTTTTATTTCAGATGATTATATCAAAGGAAAAGAGTTGGAGAAACGGGCGGAAGAGACATCAGCGCTTGAAGTAACGGACATTGAAACCCCTTCATTTGGTCCCGTTAAAAACACGTGTCAAACGACGACGACTAAAAAGAAAATCAACAGCGCGACAAAACGCCATCCGAACGGAGTTCAAGTGATTCATCGCATAACCTGTCAGCTGTGGACTGTATTGAATCAGATCATGAGGACATTCAACACGCTGAGGGTACATTGATTATCGACGCATTTTATTTCTAACCCATATTTAAACTTTGAAATGATAACATAGATGGTCTAATTATTCTAAGAATTCCCAAAATCATTGTAAACAAATGCACCGTTGTTTTTCCAGAATTTCCAGTTTCCAAATCACACGCCTCTAGCCTCTCAAACATATAAGGAAAATACACCGCCAAGAAGCCGTACTGTCGATGACGCTACACATCGAGAACCTGTCGAAACCCCTGGCTTCCTTGTTTCACTTGAGGATTTGAAAAAAGGCAATCTGGTACGTATTTTATATTTTACCAGTCAGTATTTATTTTAACGTTGAAAGTTTTTATGAATGACTTTGTCTTTTATTTATTTCAGCCCTTGAACGAACTGTGGCAAATGGATTAGCCGAAATAACAAATAACGAGCTTCTTAGGCATTCATCAACTGCCCACAGAAGTGCTCAAGACCAGCTGTAATCTACAATTCCATTTCAATTTCCACGGGAAGACTGCACGGGACTATCAAACCTGGAGACTTGGTTGGCTACAACTAATAACTTTAACGAATTGGTAATTATGATTTGCAAATTTACATACCGATAAGAAAAAGTATTTAAGCAAACCTCTAAATAAATTAAGTTTGACAACTTTGTGTTTACTAAGAGACAAGGTAACAACAGTTTTGTTACTAACAATGGTAGGATAATGGTAATCAATTCAATTGACCAGTTCTAAATTGCAAAGAACAGTTCTAAGGATAGAGTTAAGTCATTGTTGACAGTTTTCTAGTATCAGTTTTAAAGTTAAGGAACTGCCCGAGCGGCATGTACGTGTTAATATTACGGATGTTGTTGACAAATGTGTTCTTTTACCAATTAGTTCATCGAATGGTAGTTATTTGTGTCATAACATGAACTTATTCTGTACTGGTCCGTGAGATATTTTAATGTAATAAATCAAATATGTGTGCCTCATTTGTGACTAACGTTTATAGTGAAGACTTAAATAGTGATTTAAACGAGCATAATACATGCGGAATTTCCGAAAAAACTGCACGGCTTTTCTGTGCGTATTTTATGCGAAATATACATACCGGTTCCCACATGGGCAAGTGTCAGAATATGCGCAGTGCCCACACATTTCCCACATATTAATCGCATGCTTATCCCTTGCGGGACACACTTCCATTTCCCTCTCTAATTTAACACAGAGCTTCCCTCACGTAAAATGCGCAGAAATTGTCAAAACGTTCTATCTGGGAAATGATATGACGTGACCAAAATAGTTTGGAAACTAAACTTGTTATTTTAAAATCTTTGGCAGTAGCACAGACTTATTTAGTAAACAACGTTTTAGAATCCAAAGACCAACATATATGATGTTAAACACTTAGAGGATAGAAAAAAACATGTTGGGAATGATTGCTGTAAAACGTAGGTTGTAGTATGCATATAATGTTTGAAGAAGTGGAAAAGCCCCTAGTGGTTTAAGGATTTAGCGAAAATAATACAGCACATTTTCAAAATTCAGAAAGGTATATTTAACATGATTTAATGTTCTTTCATAACAGCATTTCTACATTACTAGATTTTAATACTACTAAAACAATTATTTCAAATACATTATAAAATATGATTTGTAAAAGCCACTAATAAAGGAATCCGGACAACACGTAAATACCACATTTTTTACCACCACCACATAACACCATAAATACCACCACAACATTTTTCTAGTTTTTGTTTTTGAATGATAATAATAATTTTATTGTTGGCAATTATAATATTTTGCAATGTTGGCACACTGAAGTCAAGAAAGTTGTAAGATTGTACTCGCCAGAAGTTGAAAGGTGAAGAAAGCGAAGAAATTTGCTGAACGACTTGCACCTTCATATATGAACAAAAAAGCGTAAAAGACACGATAATTCGTTGGATATCACGAATTTCATTTAAGTTTTCAACTTTGGATTTATTTTATTCGATTTTTCAAAGCAAAAATTTCATATAATCAAGATCAAAAGAGTTTTGCAATAAATTGATTTTTCCTAACTATATAGTTTCATTCAATATTACATATATTGTTCATATGTTTAAGGCTTGGAATTGCATATTTTTTACATCTTTTTTATGGCAGCCTAAAGCTATAATTTCCTCACCAATACTTAAATAGAATTAGTCGAACACCGCACACTTTTTCAATGGGACTGAATAATGGCCAAAAGTCATTTTGAATCCGATTTTTTTGGGGGAAGAAATTCGGGGTTTTCTGACTTGGATCATATGGAGTAAACTCCCAGTGTACCAGAACAAAATAAACAAAAAATTTCAGACACAAATTGTTTGAAATTTTATTTAAAGACTATCAAAAACCTATGACTTGGTAACATTTTATTAATTACATCAGTTGGTGTTAATTTACATTTGATTCCACCCCATACACATGAAACTGCAAGTTCTTGTGCATATAATGCCGTTGGAACCAAAGCTGTAAGCAATGCGGCACTATTTTTAATAAATTATTTAAGATGACCAATATCTGACTAGTGGCGAGCAGAGATGTCCAATCCAGTACCAATTTCTGTCGGTGTGCAATAAAGTCCTTAATAATAATAATAATGATAACAACAATGATCAAAATAATAATTATAACTAACGTCATGGAAAAATGCATTATTACATTAGCTATTCAGAAATTGTTCGTATTCGTAAATGGCGATCTAAAGCACTTTTTTGTGTAAACCTCATGTAACAAGCATTGCACCGGTGACGCCTTTCTCCCGAATGAATAAATATAGGTTTACGTAAAGTTCCTGCGTCCTTAAACGATTTTGGGCACAATCCACATTTGTACGGTTTCTCATCCGTGTGAACTCTATCGTGAATTTGTAAGAAAACAGCACGCCCAAACTTCTCTCCACAAGCAAGAGACCCGATTGAGGATGGATCCTCGTGTGAAATTGAGCTACAAAAAGCTAGTAACCCCCATTAGGAAGGATCCCCTGCTCAACAATCACCAGTAAGTATGGTTTACAATACTCACAATAGCGTTAATATTATTAGAAAGCCGTTTATAAAATATTGTCATGAAATACTTTATTTTAGTTCAAAGGTCGGTCCAAACCACAAAACATCGGGGAAACGCAGAAAACGAAGGATTTAGCAGACCGACTAACCCACAGTTTGAAAGTAGTTTAAGTGATGAATTTGGTAATTTTGTCCAATTCATGAAATAAATTATTACTACTATTTGAATTTATGTAAATAGCTTGCGCTTTTAATAACGCATTCTTTAAAAAATGAACAATGCTCAAAATTTTAGCATTTAAAAATGTTAAAAAACTTTGTTACTACATGTGTGACAGTGAACTAATCTATTGTGCGCTTTGAACCTAACTATGCATCTATATGATCAGCCTGCATGTCTCCATCCAATGGCCATTCAAAACTGCAGCATTTTATACGCTTTCTCTTTAACATGAAAGACACATCTCATAGTGTTGGAGAAAAATTTAACCTCAAAGAGACCAAAACGTTCCGACCGTACAACTGATCAGAATTGAAGGTTTACAAAGACTCGGTATTTTTAATAAACTATTTCGTAAAAAAATCTTGCAATTAAAAACGGCGTTTTATATTGAAAAAAAAGTTGTGTATCGTTTAGTGTCTTCAACACATTTATTTCAGCCTGCAATATTCTAATTCATCTGCGTCAGCCGAGCATCCAATTAACCCTTTGATACCAAACGACACCACCGTGTTGATAATGTTGTTTTGAAATGTTGAGCAATTTGTGTATTGCTTGTTTAATGTTTATTGTTATGCTAATAAAGTCACCAGCTCTTTCATGCGATTTGAAGTATTATCACTATTTTACACCATGTTTCAAATGCCATTACCGAAGCCCGTAATTTCATCTAATGCCACGTATAGCCAATTGCACGTAAGTACGTTTATTTCTGTGTAGTCAAACGTTACATGGGATATTGATAAATGAAAGTCCATTTTCGCATTCAAGATTACTAACAGTCTGCATACAGCAAATGTATTAATTTTACCGTTTCCTTGAAATTTACAAGGAAAAGAAAGTTTGGTTCAAAGATTTGGGTTTGATTTTAAGTCTTTGTTATTATTCTACAAAAATTTTCTCCTGCGTTTTACGTCTACTAACAAGAAAACGAAGAGAACTTTCTCTGTAGAAAGGTTCTAAAGATTCAGAAATTGAACTCACTTAGCGTTCTTTAAATGCAAGCGTTTATAAACCAAAATTGGACTCGTCAATTCGTGAATAATATTTTACAGGAGTTTACAGCAAGTGATATTTGGAAAGGAAATTGGTTTCCAAACATTATGAAGAAAGCGATCAAATAAATTATCAACTTTTAGGTTGACTGGATGGGCAGATTTAGACTTGTGCTTTGTACCCAACTTGATGCAGCCCAATTACATTGGGATTGGTAATTAGCTCTAGCAACCAACAAAAAATTGTGCAACAAAATAAGTAACTACTTATTGCATTCCAGATTGTTCTTATCTTTGTTTCAAAGTTTAAAAAAGGAAAAAACTGCTAGTTTTATTTCAAAGGTGATTGATTTTTGCGATTAGAATTATAGGTTCGAGAGAATATTTTTTATAAGAATTTTATTCATATCAAATTTGTTTTATTTTTTTTTTAAAAGATGATAATGTTTTCGATTTATTTAAATATCCTAAAAGTATATTGATTTATTTACATTGATACTAAATTTACTATGATATATTTAAGCAAGAATTTGCTCTTTGCAGAAAACCATTTAACATTTAAAGCCTATCTGAAATCTTTACAAGAAATCAACCTATTCTAGACAAATATGTATACACAGTGTAATCAAGCTTTAAAGCATTAGTAGTACTTAAAATTCTAAGAAGCAACAAATGAAATAGTGTAGTCCAGGACCGTAGACATGATATCTAAAGCTGTATTCTTCTTTGCAGTGAAGAAACTCCCAATCCTGCATGCAATGGGAATCATAGAACGCACCTCTTTAGTTTCAGCTTTACCCATTTTCTTTTTCCTCCAGAAGTCAATATTTCTCGTTGACAGAACTATGGGTCTAGCTCCATAGTAGCAGAAGAAAAATATGAGGCCATATGTCAAGGAATTAAGAACGCAGCAAAATACATACAAGGGTAATTCAATCACACCATATAGCATAAATATGCCATAATTCATTGAAACTGTGATGAGCCATTAAAGAAACGCAAATAAGGGAAAGAACCAACGTGCTCCGTAATTACAGGATGTCATAATGATATATAGCTGATTGTGGAAGTGTAGCTGATCCTTGAATTTTTTATTGACAGAGCGATGGCAGTTGTCCTTGCAGTTCCGGAATACGGGTGCTATGATCGAGTTGTCAGACCAATTTGCAACGCTTTCAATATCGATTTCCAGGTGGTTCTTTAGTAATGGTAGATTTTTGAATATTTTTGATACTAGTCGTTGAAACCAATCAGCGCTCTCCTCTTCAATCTGATAGTTTTCATTGGAATTCAGCTTTTCAATTTCTCCCAGTAGCTTTCCGATACTACCCGATGCCATTAGACTGACCTCGTTGGATATTCCTGGAACTCCGCATATTACGAACAAACCCACGATTGCTGATGTAACATATCTCCTCGGTCGTTCTGGCAATGGAACGTAACTCCTTAGAAACCTGGAAAAAGGATCATAATCGCGAAGTAATGGGAAAAAAGCTGCGATTCCCGCAACTACATAGAATCCTACAACAGCGCCATATCCAAACATTTCTGGAAACCGGGGAATCCTTTTTAGAGATGGCCATCCTGTAAACAATAAATTCATTAGTTGTCCCTACGAATAATTTTTTAAATAAAAACAACCCACCTTTGTATCGTATTCCTCCAATCCACAATGTTTCCGTGGAGATCTTTGCCATGTAAGATGGATTTTGCTCCACCGAGTAACATGTAGCTAGCACCAACAGTGCTGCACTAAACATGAAGGAGTACGCCACAACCTCCTCAGCCACTTCTCCAATTGGTAATTTTTGCAAGGATATTAGGTGCAAGATGACATCTATAAAGAAAATGACTATGCAGCAATTGTGGATATGCCAAGTTGGCATTTTCCAACGTTTTTGGAGTTTCTTGTTCTCTATTATTCGTCCACTTTTATGATCAAAAAAGAAAGGCAACTCTATAAATTTTTGGTGAATACGAAGCGTATTCAGGTACGCCTGTCCGATGTCCATGCTTACGGTTTGTGTGCAGACTGCTTCAGTAGCCGTTATGAGAATGTGCTATGGTCTGGTCATTTTTAGACTACTTGTAAAAAGGAGACGCGTGCTACACCAACCAACCAACAAAATAAAGTTGTATATCCCTAATCCTGTCTTGTTTTTTTGTCCTACTTTTACTTTACATGATTTTATAACGACGCTGAACATATTTCAGCTAGTGATTCTTTCCAAACGGTTTGTCTGTCTACCGTGTGCAGACTGGTGGTTATATATGCTTAAAGCAATTCAGTTCAAGTTATATACAAAGTTTTCCCGGCTTATCATTTTGGATTTACGATGCTCACTGATTTTCGAAAGTTCAAGGATTCAGAGTGTAGATTTTTAAGGCAAAATATTGACAGGTCAATCTAATTAAAATACATTTTATTTTTTAAACTTTCTAGTCTATATATGTTTATTAGGTTTTAAACCTATAGCTAATGATTCCCACGTGTTTACACCCGGATACCACTGTTCTATAAATACAGAACAAATGCATTTTTGTCATATAACTTGGCTCCGAATCTTTGTAAACTTGTTTAAGAATCGGCCGAATGGATATATAATCAAAGGTTTGTTTGATTTTATTTTAAATTTACCAGTATCAAAGAAATTTTTTAGTTATAAATATATATCGATCATACCACGAGCTTTTATGCATACAAATAAAAAATATTGGTAAAACACTAGCAGAGACAGAGAAAAACAATTTCATTTTTTACAAAAAAAACATGAAGCATTTCAGAGAATCATGTTTATGCTCCTTTTAATGACTACGCGTGCAGCTACCTTTCAAACTTCCTCACGATCACTGACAAACACAGGTATGGTATCCCAATACACGTGGGAACATAAAGTTGGTTTAACCGCTAACGGGAGAACATATAACCGAGTCTAGCCCCGATTGAACATTTGGTATGTATGCTCAATTTACGTTTCTTAACATGCATAATGAGGAGTATCAAGTCTACATGGACAGTTTTGTTGAATATTTGATCAGTAATGCAATGCTGGAAGAAATGGGTTATTTTGGTAGTAAGCGATAGTTGAGATCAATTAAATTGTCTGTGGGTTCATGAAAACGCGAAGACTATTGAAAGTTTTCATAAACCGCATTTTTTCTTTAAATTTTTTTTCGAAATCCAATCCCCTCTAACTTAAATTTTACCACGCTATATCCCAAAAAGAAAAACCAAATTTTTCATGTTTTGTAAAAAGTTGACAAAAGTGTCCATGTAGACTAACTACTTAGTATGCAGGATAAGGCACGAAAATCAGGCTCACATGCCAAATATTAGGTCAACCGGAGCTCATTCTGGTTATATGTATCCTAAAAACGCTAGCAATTGTCCAACAACGTATTATATATTATTTTGCCTTAATAACTTTCTTTAAATTAGGTGCAAAGATTGATTGCGATACTTGAGAAAAGACACATTCAAATGTGCGATGAATGCTTGGCGCGATTCGTATACAAAAAATTTACACAAACTCTAACGGTTATTACCAAACTCGCTTATAGAAATTTGTGTTTTTATCAAATTTAAATGAGTTGATTGTTATTCCCCAAAGCTTTTTAACCCTTCTTTCATGAAATATTTACTTTAAATAGATTGGCATAAAAAGTTAGCCTTAGTTTAGTGTTTCCAATTTATTAATTATCCACAACTTCATGTTTTATCATTCCAAAAATCCGTTTTCTAGTTTATCTTCCACACTACGATACCGCTGACTGCAAACTCACGATAAGTAAAGTCAGCAGTAAGCCGACAATCTGAAAAGGGAACAGGAATTCATTACTAAAATGTATTTGCCACTCCATCATCCATTAAAATATATCTTAAATAACTCATATAAATACATCGTCAACTCACTGTTCCAATCACAGAATAAGAAAGGATCAACATTTCCCACGCAGAAATAGACACCGCGTTGCTGTTCACCGAATCTAGCAGTAAATTGGATTCATTCACCTCAAGTTTGAGGTAACGTCTATTTTTGAACATCCAGGCCTTAAACTGTGTCATCTGTAAAATATGCATATGTCACTACAGTTTAAATGACTATTTACATTATTCGTTGCAACAAAACAGAGTAAACCTTACCTGGCGGCATATTTCAGCACAAAGTATAAAAATTGATAAATTGGTTACAAAAAACAAACCATACCAAACCCAAACAAAAGGGTTAAACCGAAATATCATGAAATTTTCAGGAATATGAATGGCATCCGATATAGCGGATTCCAAGAGAAAAAAGAAAACAGTTGGTCCAATTATGTTGTTAATTCTGACTGAAAGAGTGCATAATGATTCATATTGGCCAATCAAGATTGGCACCATTGTCGTAATTTCCTTGTGATTCGGGATGTTTTCAGTATCTGCCAAATGCTTAATGCCAATCGATTTCACAAACATTTTAGCAGGAGCAAAAAGGGTCAAAACGAACATAAAATACAAAGATCAGAAAAGTTTGCAAAGAGAAACCTGGAGAGAAATGTGAAAACTATTATTGTAAGCAAAATGAAATCCTGAGGCCATTTGAAAATCTCCTCATAATTACTGTTGATTGGCAATTTTGATACAAGTATTGCCACTACATCTTCTTTTCCAGCAAAATACCAAGTCTCAATCGAATTGAAGCTGCGCGATGTCCAATACCCATTATTGCGGTACTTGATGACAACAATCGAACTAACTGACATCAAGAAATACACTGAAAAAATTGAGAAAAATGTGACTTTTGAGACCAACCAAGACTTTCTACTTTTCAATTCCCTCAGATTTGCGTCCGTGGAGAAGGAGTTCAGAAGTATTCGTAGCGATCTGCTGTTACCCCAAACGGTTTTAACTAGAACCAGTTTGTATATCAAAGAAAACATGGCCTCAAAGCAACTAAAGACGGTATTAAGGTTGGCAAGCGAAATATGACGAAGTCGTGTCTCGAAATTCACAGCATACAGAAACATGATTATTGTGTGATTGACACCACACATAATCTGCAAACAAATGAAACCCCCAAAATGAAACTTAAAAGGAAGTTAGTAATAAGTGAGGTTGGAAAGGAAAACTTACTACCTTTTGTGGAAGCCATTCGACAACTTGAAATTTTCCGGAAGAACTTGTTTTCGTAAATCGGTAAGGAACAAGAAGAATGTAGTATGCAAACTCAAAGTAGGTGGTCAAATACGTCTCTGACATTTTAAATATTTATTCAATTCACGTTTCGAATTTTAGTTGTCCAGATCAATGCAATTTTGGTAAGCTGGTATTGGAATGATGTCGGATAAACTTCTAAACGATTTTATGACATTGCGTCACTTTCAATCATTTAAATTGCTTTTAAATTGCTCACCAAAAGTGTAATACAAACAAGGACTTGACTGTTAACACTAAAATCATCAAGTATAGAATTTTAATATAATGAAGTATCCGAAATGGTGCATTTCTTACATTTTCGTTACCTTGGGCATAACAAAGTTTATCTAATTTCGTTAGCTTATTCAACAAAATTTATTTGTAACTTAAAATACAAAGACACACCTTTACCCAATTTGTAACCCTACGTTTTAGTGCTTTTAGTTTAATTTTAATGCTATGTTAACAGGTTTCAAAGTAGCTAAATTTGCCTACTTAGCAGTAACTGTTAGGCAGGCAAGAGTTAAGATTACAATTGAAATGCTAAATAAGAATGAGTATGTTTAAAATGATGCTATAGATGAATAATTTTAATATCTGTTTTTTGGTCGTGTTATGCTTACTGCAAACTCACGATAAATAAAGTAAGTAGTAAGCCCATAATCTGCAATAAGGGTTTAAAATCATTATTAATCCATCAATCGTGCAATAAATTTGGTCCAAAAATAATTAAATTGATGCCACGTTAACTACAGTTCCAATAGCTGAGTAAGAAAGTGTAACCAAATCCCACGCTGAAATAGACACCGCGTTACTGTTCACTGAATCTAATAGTAAAATGGACTCATTCACTTCTAGAGGTAAAAATCGTCGATGTTTGAACATCCAAGTTTAAAGTGGGTCATCTAAAAAATTGAAAATATTTTAAACAGGATCAAACTTCATCAAGTATGGTTTGAATTGAATTAGGAGCACCTGTCGACACACTTCAGCAGAAAGCAATAAAATCGATAAGTTGGTTGTATAAAATACAAGATGCGAAATGATAATGTAAGGGTTGACTTGAAATATCATAAAACCATCAGAAAGGTGAATGGCATCTGATAAAGCGGATTCCAAAAGGAAGAAAAAAACAGATGGTCCAATAATTGCGTTTATTTGGGTAGATAGGGTACATAAAGATTCGTATCGAGCAATCAAGATTGGAACAATTTCTGTGTATTCCCTGATTCCTCCAATATTCTTAGGCGTCAGCGGAACTTTAGCATCAATACAAGTCACAAAATTTTTCACCGGGACGAAAAGCGTCATGACAAACATCAAAATGGCAATATCAGAAAAATGACCCAATAATACGTAAACTAAAAACAAAAGCCAAACAAAGTCTTGTGGCCAGTTAAAGTTTTCTTCAGGTGTTTTAAAAATTGGGGTTGCTTTAGAAAATACAAGTACTGCTTTTGTATTTGATTTTAATGTGAAGTACCAGGTTTCAAGCGAATTTGTGGTGTTGTGGGGTAATTCCCTGCCTACAAGTGCAGTACTTGGCGATGAAAATAATCGACCTAACGCCATGCACGCATAGAAGGCAAAAAGTGGGAAAAGGAAAGCTTTTGATGTCACCCATGATTTTCCACTTTTAGAGTAGCTAAGGTTTTGGTCGGCACTGAACGATTTAAGAATGATTTGCACCGATTTTTTATTGCTCCAAAAGGCTTTAACCAAAGCTAGTTTATACAAGAAAGAAAAGAGCTTCTCAAAACTGATAAAAATTGTGTTAATGTGGTCAAACGAAATATTTAATAACCGCCTCTCAAAGTTGACTGCATACATGAGCATGATTATTGTATGATTAATGCCACACAGTATCTGCAATAAAAAGTCGTTGGTCGAATAATGACATTTTTGAGCCTGAGATTGCATACACTAAAATAATTTTAATACCTTTTGTGGAATCCATTCAACTATTTGGAAATCTCCTGAAATAACATTTTTCTTAAAACGGTATGGGGTGAGAAGAGCAAAGTAAGAGAAATTGAAATAAGCAGTTAAAAACATTTCTGCCATTTTAAGTAAGAAGAATTTATAAAAACTGTTTTTTGGTTTTTGAGAAATGCAAGTGCAAATTAGATTTACTTTGGTAGAATTGATACCTCAAACTACTCATACACCACGTAGATGCCTATTAAGAGAAAACCAATCCCATCCTAAATAATATTTTAAGTGATTTAATAACAAATGGGTCCGAGCAAACAATTAAGTGAAGCAGTTTTATTAAAACCCCAATTTACATAATTGACACATTTTTACGTAATTTAAGATAGAACACATCACATAAAATTAGTTTACATGTATCTTTATATATGGGAATTTCTTAAATGTTTTGCACAACCTTATTTCATCTGGTAATTTGCAAATTGATCCCAGACAGAAACTAAAAGTAAACAAATTTTCCTTAAATGAACTAGTGTTTGCTTAATACAACAAATACAGCAAATTAGATTGGAGTTTCCAAGTAGGAATTTAAATGCAGTAACTTCATATTAGGTTGAGGTACATCTTTTGCACCTTCCTCAAATTTCTCTTCCAATGTAATATACTCGTTGTTGCAAAACGCTTTAAAGAATTCCACCAATTCGGTGCACGTGGTTCGCTGATCGGGGTCCAAATTCCAGCAGTCTAACAATTTTGAGTATCTATGAAAAATTTGTAACACAGAATTTGTGTAAGTCTTTCGCTAATCTTTCATTCTGCTCTTCGAATTTTCTTTAAAATTAAGTAATATTAATTACATTTCGGGTGGTGCATACGTAGGCAGTGGTAGACGTAAACCTTTTTCAATCTCATTAGTAAATTCAGGTGTCCAGGTTAAACCAGCGTATGGTGTATTACCTAAACAAACCCAGTTACTAGCAACGCCATGCAAGGTCAAACGTGGGTTAAAAATTTTGTACACTTACCCAGACTAAAGATTTCCCAAACAGTTACTCCATAACCCCAAACATCCGACTTACATGTGAACTCCATTTTTGTGAGAGACTCATACGCTAACCATTTCCACGGCATGGGTTCTTGAGAGTGCTTAACATAGAGATTATACTCGTCCAGTTTTCGTGAAAGTCCAAAGTCTCCGATTTTGCAGATATTTTCAGCATCCAGAAAAACATTTCTGGTTGATAGATCTCCATGAACAACGTTTTTGCTTGCAATGTATTCCATTCCACTAGCAATATCAAAGGCGAATCTGTGTAGCTCGTATAACATTATTGTTTCCACTCCTTGTAAATCTTTTGCGGCTACTCCCACTTTGTATAACGTATTTCTTTTTCCTGAGAAAACTCTCTAGGGATCCGTTTGAACAAAGTTCCGTGGCAATTTGCAAAATACCTTTAAAATTTTCAATACTTTAATACATTATATTTTTGTTCGTAGGAGGGATCGCATCAGAATATGAAGCCTTACGAATCTCGAGGTTTACAAAAATAAAATTTGTTTAATTCAAATTTTTCATACCGTATTGAATTTGGCCAACGTAAGCTCCTATAAATCCCAATATATTCATATGTGCACCAAGGTAGCAAAGAACTGTAACCTCACTAAGAAAGCTTTTGAATATTGCTGGTGTGCAACCCTCATTTGGAATTTTAATGGCAGCCGGTATTCCTTTGCAGTACCCTTGTATACAATACCAAAAGCTCCATTTCCGAGTGTGTCTTTAATATCTGAATAGAAAAATCAATTAATTTTTACTTAGGGCATTCACAATTTAGCTTAACTTTGTAAACTACTTACCCATACTTATCTCCTCCCTGGATAACTCAAATTCCTTACGAAATCTTTTCTCATCTGCGTCATCACTTTCATTTTCAGGTGCCCCATTCTTATTTCTATGACAAAACTTTCCTTCCCAAAATTGCTTAACTTCCGTGTCCGACAAGAGCGCTTTCAATTTTTTAATGCGAAAACAATAGAAGCAAGTAGCTAACGCCAAGAGCAAAACTAGTACCAGCACCACAACATTCAACACAATCACCTTTGACTGTAATTTTTGCTCATTATTATTTATCGGTGGTATATAAACAATACTTTGCACACAATTGGTGTCCATGGTGCAAACTAAAACCTCATAATTTTTAAAAGAATGGTCATTTGAACTCGGAGAAAATTCCATGGGCCCAAATGGTAACTCTGCAGTATGAAATTTAAAACCCTGCTCCCTCACATTCCAAACCTTTCCAAAATAATAAGAATGAGATCCATCTAAAGAAATTGCATAGCCATATGCCAAATGGTTAATGCAATCTTTAACCCTAAACATTTCCCCAACCTTTACAACATTACTGTACACCAATGCTTCGTCCTTGCTTATAAATTTGTATGTACTGCACCCATCCTCCAATCCACCCGGAATTGCTAAAACCTCAACATTCCTTATTGTAATTTGAGTAGAATTTTTCCACGGTATGTTGCATGAATTCCAGGATTCGTCATAAGTTCCTGCTGCAACCTCCTCTACAATTGGAGCTCGGCAGGCATATAATGGTGAGCCATTTTTTGTTGAATATCCAAAAAGTTGAATAGCTTCCTTGTCTAAAGTTAGCGATTCTTGGGAAACCCAGCGATGACGATGGCACCCTTAAAATTAGGTAAAAATATTAGCTTCAAATTCGTAACATTTTATTGGAAGGTTTGAAGTGGTTCTCACCTTTACAATCATAAAACGAATTTATAGCATCAGCATCCAGAACACTTAACCCAGAATGAGCAGGCCTTCCACAAGTTACTTCACTAGTAGTTGGCCAACCACCTTCGCACGAACCACAATTGGGGTGCATTCGACTCCAATAATCATAGATTCCTCTTGTAACAATTGATTCAACCTTTTGTGGTCGTTGGGTACAGTTTCGAAAATTTATGTATTCATCCCGATCTAGACGCTGGTGCTCATGGCCAAGACATAAAGTATGTGCAAGCTGGTGAATCATTGTTGCTGTGTTTCTACACTTTCCTCCAAATCGTGCATTGGTAACCCTATTTTGCACACATTTGCTTTTCCACAGATATTGTCGTCTACTTCGATACTAACAAAGTCAATGTCTCCTTCCTCCAAGGCTGAAAATACAAGTTTTTCTGTGAAATTCTTCAAATGCTTTGCTCACTTCCGTCTTGTCTGTTGAGGTTAGGGTGTCGTTGAACTTGTATTTTATCACTCCATTGGGCCATTTTGGAGACAGCTCAAGCTTGGGAGATGAGACATCGGAGCGATGTTGTGCTGAAATATTTCCTGATAACCACTCATCAGGAGTTTGGCATGGAAAACAGTATACTTGTTGTTGACACAGGTAAATTAACACAATACATTTCAAAAATTGTATAATTTCTGAATATTTCTCATTACGAACAAATATGGACATATTAATTCCTTCTTTCTTAAACATTTTAACTGACAATGTCTAGGCTTCTTGAAAATTGAAATATTGTTGTGTTCAGACTCAAGTGTCGCACCAACACAAAAAGATTTAAAATCAATCAATTCAAAATTAGTGAATAAATATTTTTATTCAGAGAGTCAGGTGCAATTTCACAATCAATCAATTTCTTTCACTAAACTGACATGATTTTTATCATTTATAAAACACAAGGAAAAAACCATTTTTGATTGTGGTCGGATGTGGTTTTTAGCAGAAATGGATGACTCAAAAAACATTTTTTAGTACAAGTATGTATAATTTCATCTATATTTAGCAGGTGCGGTAGGGAATTACTAAAGTTCGCTGAACAGTTTTTGGTTGATATTTGCCTAATCAAAATTCCTACGCATTACAACCACTTTCACGCATTTGATACGATAGTAACTTAGATTGGAATTGGAAACAAACAAATCCTGCAAAGTGGCAATCACAAGCCTATGACTTTGCTCTGCCGTATTTCATTCCAATCAGATTTAAAATTCCCCGGATCTAAAAATAGTTCTTATTATTTTAAACCGACAACGATTTTTATGGATTTGGAAAATAATACAGAACACCGACCCAACTGTATGAAATAAATATGAAGAGTCAATAAAAGTCAATATTTATTTAACGGGCAAAAGTCTTAATAAAAAGGATACTTTATTAGCTGACAAAAATCACAATAATTCAATTCGAACCCCCATTTTTACTAGCATCGAACAGAATCCTGCTAAAATGAAGCTCCAGCCCAAGTCGCCAAACTGTTGGTTTCCAAATGGATTGGCTTCTGTAGCAACCGCGGAATTCGGCATATCTGTCACATCAGTTCCATCACCAAAAAGGGTAGTAACACAACTCCAGTTTCCCATGTGGTTCCCTGAAAAAATGAATCATTTAGACCTGAACTCCAAACCATAATGGAATTAATTAATGAATAAATACCTTTCCAAAGTCGAACGCATCCATCATCCCCAGAAGACGCCAGAATCGTGCCAGTAACGTTCCAAGCCACTCTCCAAACACTGGAGTTGTGCTCCTCGCATTCTGCCACCGTTCTGATCCGGAATTTCTTCTCTCTTCTTCATCAACATCCTCAAAAGGCTGCAATCCAACAATTTTCAGGTTTCCTAGTCGCAACTCCAAGCAGATGGTAAGAACGACCGAGGTTGGGAGCGAATGAGAGATCATTCACAGGATCAGTGATGTCCTTCAGACTCTCTTTTCGATTCCATTGGCGATTCCTTTCGTTGAACTCGTAGAGCAAAACTTTTGGAGCGTCAGCATTTGAATCATCGCTTCCTAACCAAACAAATTAACAATTCCTTTCAATTTAAACTTAAAAACTAGTTTAATCCCCGCGAAACTTGACTAACCAACTGCAATAATCGGAGCAAACTGGTGAGGATACGTCGGATTCCAAGAAACACAGGAAAGAGGCATCTTCACATTTATCTCGTACTGCAGCGACCACTGGCTCAAGTGGATGATATCTGGAGCTTCATAAATTCTGACGAAGCCATCCGCGGAACAGGTCGCAAGAACCATTCCCAAATGGCGAGGAGCAAACTTGACGTCGGTCACACTGGCCCTGGAGTCAACCAAGGTGGCCTTCTTCACCCAATGGGTTCCAACGACGCCTGCACCCCTACCAAAGTTATCTTTTTCAACTGAAAACAATTATTTTTCATTATTTCTTACTAATCACAGATAAATACGAAAGTTTAGGAACTTACCACGCTCCTGCCAGACAGCAGCACTCCGATCAAATGATGAGGTGGCCACCACCTGTCCAAATTCAGGGTGAGCCCAAGTCACCTTCCAAACGGAGCCTGAGTGCGCTTTCCAAGACGCGGTGCAATTCCAATGAGCTACTGAAGATCCCTCCCCATTCAGTTCCCAAATCTTGACCATCTGATCACTGGAACAGGTGGCCATCCGCGTTCCGTAGAAGTCGAAGGCGACATCGTGAATCAGGTCCTTGTGACCTGTCTCCAGTCCTCGGGCAACAAACATTCTTGATTTGAATATGATTGATGAACAACCGATTTCAAACGAACTCTGACAAAATATTCACACGGGATGAACTGGATCGATGATTAATGCAAACTAGATCTCTTTCGTCAAGTCAGGATCATTTTGAATTACGCGCTCGTTCTCAACTTGCCCTATTTTCATGCAGAAAAATTCTTTGTTCGATTGATGTAGCGTGGGTTAGGTCATGCAAAAATGAGTGTTTCAAATTATGTAATTTGAAGTCTTTATTTAAATCATGCTATTTATTGCTTTGATGGCTTGTGGGTTTTTACAAACTATAATATTTTAAATAAATTATTTTTATTTGGTTATATCAGCAGTTGAAAATCATCTTCCTCATTTCGGAAGCGTTGGTGGCTGACTTGAGAAGTTCTTTGGGATTTTCGCTTGTAGTAAAACCACGCAACCAAACCGGATAAAATATGCAGGTCAACCAAAGTAACAACTAAAGGACGTGGTGGTGACTACACTCCATTTTTGTCGATATTTTCTTGTTCATTTAAAGTCATGCTAGTTTCTCGGGTAGTTTCACTCGGAGTTGTTGAGGTAATCTCAATTGTTTCTGTGTGGTCTGGTTTCGTTGTGTCTGAAACGGAAATGGAAGATTCGGTAGTTGTTGTTGTTCCAATTTTAAGACTACTATCTGTGGCTTGGAATTCGCCACAGTCGTTCTGAAATGAGCAGGTACATTAATATTTTAGGCAAATGTCTTTGTTTAGCCAAATTAGGAGATTTTCTAGTACTTGTTTTGTGGGCTGTCTGGCATTCCCCCTTTGGGTATGTTGCTCCACTCCCACGCGACTTCTCTTCGAACCAATTTTGTTTATCATATCTCGCAATTTCCCCGTGAAGTCGCCACCATTCCGCTCCCTGCATATACTCTGGGTCAGAAAGAAACAAAGTAATCATGTTTGAAGATTTGATAGCTCTTGACGCCAGAGTATATGCAGGGAGGGCGGGATGGTGGCGACTTCGACGGGAAATTGCGAGATATGATAAACAAAATTGGTTCGAAGAGAAGTCGCGTGGGAGTGGAGCAACATACCTAACGGTGGAATGCCAGACAGCCTACAAAACAAGTACTAGAAAATCTCCTAATTTGGCTAACAAAAACAAGACATTTTGCTAAAATATTAAATGTACCTGCTCATTTCAGAAACTACTGTGAAGAATCCAAGCTATACAGATAGTTTAAATAAATACTTAAAATTGGAACACCAACAACCACCGAATCTTCCATTTCCGTTTCAGACACAACGAAACCAGACCACACAGAAACAATTGAGATTACCTCAACAACTCCGAGTGAAACTACCCGAGAAACTAGCATGACTTTAAATGAACAAGAAAATATCGACAAAAAGGGAAGTGGTAGTCACCACGTCCCTTTAGTTGTTACTTTGGTATTGACCTGCATATTTTTATCCGCTTTTGGTTGCGTGGTTTTACTACAAGCGAAAATCCAAAGAACTTCTCAAGTCAGCCACAACGCTTTCCGAAATGAGGAAGATGATTTTCAACTGCTAATATAACCAATTAATAATTATTTATTTAAATATCATAGTTTGTAAAACGCCATAAGCTATCAAAGCAAATAATATGCATGATTTAAATAAAGACTTCAAATTACGTTATTTGAAACTGATTTGCATGACCTAACCACGCTACATCAATCGAACAAAGACTTTTTCTATGAAAATAGGGCAAGTTGAGAACGAGCGGTAATTCAAAATATCCTGACTTGACGAAAGAGATCTAGTTTCATTAATCATCGATCCAGTTCATCCCGTGTGAATATTTTTGTCAGAGTTCGTTTGAAATCGTTGTTCATCAATTCATATTCAAATCAGAATGTTTGTTGCCCGAGGACTGGAGACAGGTCACAAGGATCTGATTCACGATATCGCCTTTGACTTCTACGGAACGCGGATGGCCACCTGTTCCAGTGATCAAATGGTCAGGATTTGGGAGCTGAAAGGGGAGGGATCTTCAGTAGCTCATTGGAATTGCACCGCGTCTTGGAAAGCGCATTCAGGCTCCGTTTGGAAGGTGACTTGGGCTCACCCTGAGTTTGGACAGGTGGTGGCCACCTCATCATTTGATCGAAGTGCTGCTGTCTGGCAGGAACGTGGTAAGTTCCTAAACTTTCGAATTTATCTGTGATTAGTAAGAAATAATGATAATAATTGTTTTTCAGTTGAAAAAGATAAGTTTGGTGGAGGTGCAGGCGTCGTTGGAACCCATTGGGTGAAGAAGGCTACCTTGGTTGACTCCAGGCAAGTGTGACCGACGTCAAGTTTGCTCCCGCCATTTGGGAATGGTTCTTGCGACCTGTTCGCGGATGGCTTCGTCAGAATTTATGAAGCTCCAGATATCATCCACTTGAGCCAGTGGTCGTTGCAATACGAGATTAGTGTGAAGATGCCGCTTTCCTGTGTTTCTTGGAATCCGACGTATCCACCAGTTTGCTCCGATTATTGCAGTTGGTTAGTCAAGTTTTGCGGATTAAACTAGTTTTAAATTTAAATTGAAAGGAATTGTTAATTTGTTTGGTTAGGAAGCGATGATTCAAATGCTGACGCTCCAAAAGTTTTGCTCTACGAGTTCAACGAAAGGAATCGCCAATGGAATCGAAAGGAGAGTCTGAAGGACATCACTGATCCTGTGAATGACCTCTCATTCGCTCCCAACCTCGGTCGTTCTTACCATCTGCTTGGAGTTGCGACTAGGAACCTGAAAATTGTTGGATTGCAGCCTTTTGAGGATATTGATGAAGTAGAGAAGACATTCCGGATCAGAACGGTGGCGGAATGCGAGGAGCACAACTCCAGCGTTTGGCGAGTGGCTTGGAACGTTACTGGCACGATTCTGGCGTCTTCTGGGATGATGGATGCGTTCGACTTTGGAAAGGTATTTATTCATTTATTAATTCCATTATGGTTTTGGGTGTCAGGTCTAAATGATTCATTGTTTTTCAGGGAACCACATGGGAAACTGGAGTTGTGTTACTACCCTTTTTGGTGATGGAACTGATGTGACAGATATGCCGAATTCGCCGCGTTGCTACTGAAGCCAATCCATTTGGAAACAACAGTTTGGGCGACTTGGGGCTGGAGCTGCATTTTAGCAGGATTCTGTTCGATGGTAGTAAAAAATGGGGGTTGAATTGAATTATTCTTTTTGTGATTTTTGTCAGCTAAATAAAGTATCCTTTTCTATAAGACATTTGCCCGTTAAATAAACATTGACTTCATTAAACTCTTCATATTTATTTCATACAGTTGGGTCGGGTATTCATGTACATATTATTTTTCAAATCCATAAAAAATCGTTGTCGGTTTAAAATAATAAGAACTATTTTTAAATCCGTGGAATTTTAAATCTGCTTGGAATGAAATACGGCAGAGCAAAGTTCATAGGCTTGTGATATTTTTTGCACAGTTTGTAATTTCCAACCTTTGCACCTAAGTTACTATCGTATCAAATGCGTGAAATGTGGTTGATAATGCGTAGGAATTTTGATTAGAGCAAATATCAACCAAAAACTGTTCAGCGAACTTTATTAATTCCCTACCGCACCAGCTAAATATAGATGAAATTATACATACTTGTACTAAAAATGTTTTTTGAGTCATCCATTTCTGCTAAAAACCACATCCGACCACAATCAAAAATGGTTTTTTCCTTGTGTTTTATAAATGATAAAAATCATGTCAGTTTAGTGAAAGAAATTGATTGATTGTGAAATTGGCACCTGACTCTCTGAATAAAAAATATTTATTCACTAATTATTTGAATTGATTGATTTCTAAATATTTTTGTGTTGGTGCGACACTTGAGTCTGAACACAACAATATTTCAATTTTAAGAAACCTAGACATTGTCAATTAAAATGTTTAAAAGAAGAGATTAATATGTCCATATTTGTTCGTAATGAGAAATATTCAGAAATTATACAATTTTTGAAATGTATTGTGTTAATTTACCTGTGTCAACAAAAGGTATATAGTTTTCCATGTCAAACTCCCGATGAGTGGTTATCAGGAAACATTTCAGTACAACATCACTCCGATGTCTCACCTTCCAAAGTTGAGCTGTCTCCAAAATGGCCAAATGGAGTGATAAAGTACAAGTTGAACGACACCCTAACCTCAACAGATAAGACGGAAGTGAGCAAAGCATTTGAAGAATTTCACAGAAAAACTTGTATAAAATTTCAGCCTTGGGAGGAAGGAAACATTGACTTTCTGTCACAGAAGTAGACGACAATATCTGTGGAAAAGCAAATGTGTGCAAAATTGGTGTTACCAATATGCACGATTTGGAGGAAAGTGTAGAAACACAGCAACAATGATTCACCAGCTTGCACATACTTTATGTCTTGGCATGAGCACCAGCGTCTAGATCGGGATGAATACATAATTTTTCTAACTGTACCCAACGACCACAAAAGGTTGAATCAATTGTTACAAGAGGAATCTATGATTATTGGAGTCGAATGCACCCCAATTGTGTGTTCGTGCGAAGGTGGTTGGCCAACTACTAGTGAAGTAACTTGTGGAAGGCTGCTCATTCTGGTTAAGTGTTCTGGATGCTGATGCTATAAATTCGTTTTATGATTGTAAAGGTGAGAAAAATTTAAGATTCCAATAAATTAATAATTACTTAGCTATTTTTTCAAAATTTTAAGGGTGCCATCGTCATCGCTGGTATCCCAAGAATCGTTAACTTTAGACAAGGAAGATTCAACTTTTGGGTATTCAACAAAAATGGCTCACCATTATACGCCTGTCGAGCTCCAATTGTAGAGGAGGTTGCAGCAGGAACCTTGACGAATCCTGGAATTCGTGCACACATATCGTGGAAAATCTACTCAAATTACAACGGAATGTGAGGTTTTGACAATTCCGGGAGGATTGGAGGATGGGTGCAGTACATACAAATTTATAAGCAAGACGAAGCATTGGTTTACAGTAATGTTGTAAAAGTTGGAAATGTTTTAGAGTTAAAGATTGCTTAAGCCATTTGGCATATGGCTATGCCATTTCTTCAGACGGATCCCAATCTTATTATTTTGGAAAGGTTTGGAATGTGAGGGAGCAGAGTTTTAAATTTCATACTGCTGAGTTACCATTTGGCCCAAGAATTTTCTCCGAGTTCAAATGACCATTCTTTTAAAAATTATGAGGTTTTAGTTTGCACCATGGACACCAATTGTGTGTATTGTATATACCATTAATAATAACGAGCAAATACAGTCAAAATTGTTTTAAATGTGTGGTGCTGTACTAGTTTTGCTCTTGCGTTAGCTACTTGCTTCTATTGCTTTCGAAAAAAATTGAAGGCACTCTTGTCGGACACGGAGGTTAAGCAATTTTGGGAAGGGTTTGCATAGAAATAAGAATGGGGTGCCTGAAAATGAAAGCGATGACGCAGATGAGAAAAGATTTCGCAAGGAATTTGAGTTATCCCAGAGAGGAGATAAGTATGGGTAAGTAGTTTACAAAGTAATCTAAATTGTGAATGCCCTTAGTGAAAATAATTGGGTTATTTGTATAGATATTAAAACACACTCGAAAATGGAGCTTTTGGTATTGTATACAAGGGTACTGTGCCGCAAGGAATGACGCAGCCATTAAAATTCCAAATGAGGGCCTAGCACAACCAGCTATATTTAAGGCTTTGCTTAGCGAGGTACAGTTCTTTGCTACCTTGGTGACATATGAATATATTGGGATTTATAGAGAGTTAAATTGGATATAATAGGTATGAACGTTTTTAAAATAAATATATTCATTTGTAACCTTTGTAAGGCGTCATATTTTTATGTATCCCAGGGATTTGCATATTTGCCACGGAATTGTAAAACGGATCCTTAGAGAGTTTTCTTAGAAAAAAGAAACGTAGTAAGTCAGACCAGCCCTCAAAAAGATTTACAGGAGTGGAAACAATATGTTATAGGCGAGCTACACAGATTCGCATTTGAATATTGTAAGATGGAATACATTGGCAAGTAAAAAACGTTGTGCATGGAAGTCTATATAAAAATGTTTTTCCATAGAGATAGATAAGATAATACGCAAATCGAGACTTTGGACTTTGCAAGAAATATAGAATAGAGATATAATATATAAACTCCGAAGAACCCATGCCCGTGGAAATGGTTAGGTATGAGTCTCTATAGAGATATAACATGTAAGTCGGATTTCTGGGGTTTGGCGTAACTGTCTTGGGAATCTTTTTAGTCTGTAAGTGTACCAATTTTTTAACCCACGTTTGACCTTGCAATAAGATAAGAATAGATATAGAGATTATAATAGATATAGGTAAGTACACCATAACGCTTGTTTAACCTGGACAGATAGAAAATCTTCATGAGATTGAAAAGGTTTACGTCTACCTCTGCCTAGTTATGCATCACCCGAAATGTATAAAGTTAGCTCGAAATTTATAAAGGAAATTTGAAGATGGCAAAACGGAATAATGTAGGGCGAATAATACACAAATTTGTGTTACCAAAATTTTTTATAGAAATAAAGAGATATAATAAATAGATATAAAATAGATAGAGAAAATTTTGGATCCGATCAGAAAAAGAAAACACAGAATGCACCGAATGGTGGAATCTTTAAAGGGTTTTCAACAATGAGTATAATTACATTGAGAGAATATTTGAGGTTTTAAGGTGGCAAACAGATCTGCCTCATCTAATTATGAGTTACGCATTATAAATTCCTACTTGGAAACTCCCCATCTAATTTAGCTGTGATTGTGCTTAGTATTAACAACACTAGTTCATTTAAAGGAAAATTAGATATATATAATATAATATATATCTTCTGGGATGAATTTGGCAAATTAGCAGATGACATAAAGTGTGGCAAACGCATTTAAGAATTCCATATATAGAATACATGTAACTAATTTTCAATACCGTAAGTAT
>LJIJ01001945.1:0-33602 GCA_001718145.1 Orchesella cincta
CACCAATCTCTTCACAATATGGAATCAACAACAGTGCCACTCCAGGTTGGTGGTGACTGTGATTGGAATCACTGGAAAGCATGAAGAAAGTACGAACCAGATTGAGAAAAGTTGGAGTTACTGCTGACGTGAAAAAGGGCGTTTCAGCAAATCTCCATAGATCCAGAGCAACCGGAGTTCCTGCAGTTCCTTTGGTGGCAGAACCCGCAGAGAGAGATAAACTCAAAGTTGATCGTCACACACGAGTTGTTTTTGGTGTTGCTGCAGCCCGTTCCTGTTAGCTGCTACATTGAAACACCACCTGAACCTGAGCCCTGTTTCTCACAAGAAACAGCTGAGAGATTGCTGCCGCCGTCGTTGTATGTGACAATGTTGTTTGCAGCCTGAAAACATTGAAGAAGCTCTTCATTTTAAGAAGCAAAGTGTTGAGCTGTTGGACCGCAGCCATGGACCTAAGAGGCTGGGAAGTTGGCCCAACTGGAGAAGCAAGGAGCGTACCAGTTCTGGGGCTAATGTGGAATATGGAAACGGATCGCCTGGAGGTGGACTTGAGATCAACCGTGGAGCAAATCGGGGAAAAAGCAACCCAACGACGTGTGCTGGCCATGGCTCATTCCATTTTTGATCCGTTGGGGATTTTGTCCCCATTCATTTTGATTGTGAAGATGATACTCCGGAGGTGTCATCAAGAGAAATTGGGCTGGGATAGAGCCCTCCCTGAAGCCCTTGAGGAAGACTATCGGAAGTGGGAGCAGCAGATTCCACTCCTGAAGGATGTTACATTCCCCAGATACGTTTATCTGGGCGAATCCGAGCGATGCAGCCTCCACGTTTTCTCCGACGCCAGTGGAGAAGCGTACGCCGCTGCTGTATTTTTGAGATGCGAGACCGGGGGAGAAACTCGAGTTTCTCTCATCCAGAGCAAGGCCAGACTGGCCCCAAAGAAGACTACAATTCCAAAGATTGGAATTAATTGGATGCTACATTGCTGCACGACTGGCAGCAACTGTAGCAGAGGATATTGGAGGATCTACCCTCCCAACAACATTTTATACAGACTCCACAACAGCCTGGCTTGGATTGTGGAGAGGACCCTGGGCTGTTTTTGTGCACAACAGGTGCTCGAAATACGACGGAGATCCTCGACGGAGCAGTGGAAGCACGTTCCAGGAAAGAAAAACCCGCTGATCTTCCCTCCCGTGGATGTTCAGCCCGAAAACTAGTGGAATCGCAGTGGTGGAATGGACCTGACTGGCTATCAAGGCCACAGCATGACTGGCCCTGTGATGAGCACCCCCACTGCAGATGAAGAAATAGTTAACCTAGAGAAGAAGAAGGTTGTGGCAGTGAATCTCACGATCACTGAAAAACGGAGCCCCCTTGATTTTCTGGAGAAAATCTCGGATTACCCCAGGATGATACGGATAACCAGCTACATTATGCTGCGTTATCGTGAACGATTGAGGGAGGTGGAAGCTTCGAGCCTTCCCTCACATTGAAGGAACTTGAACGTGGCGAGCAAGAGATCCTCAAACACGTTCAAAAAGGATTTGAACATTGATGAGCTGAAGAAGTTGCGACCGTTTCTCCACCCTGATGGATTTGGAGAACGACCAAGGATTGTATGATGTGGAGGAAGTTCTGCACATCCCATTATATTGCCGGACAGGAACGAGATTGTTTTGAGGTTGCTCCGCAACCTACACTTGACCAACCACCACATCGGAACCCAATTACTCCTGGCAAAATCGAGGGAGAAGTATTGGGTGGTGAACGGACGACGCGAGTGTCGAAAGTTGTCACTCGCTGCTGGGTATGCCGGAGATACAACGCGAGGAAGTTAGAAGTTCCTGAGCCTCCCCTACCCCCATCATAGAACCGGAACTGGAGTACCATTCCACGTAACAGGTGGACATGGCTGGACCCCTCATCCCGAGAAGAGGAGAAAAAGTTTGGGTAGCACTCTTCACTTGTGCTACATATAGAGCCATTCATCTGGAGGTGGTGGATGGAATGTCAACAGACGAGTTCCTGGCTGCATTTCGAGCCTTTGTGTGCCGCGAGGAAGACCAAGCATTGTCTACTCTGACAATGGACTGAATTTTGTTGGAGCAAACGCAGCTCTACAACAAATTTACCAGAAGAAGATTGATGAATTTGCGACCGAGAAGGGGATTGACTGGAGGTTCAACCCACCTAGTGCCCCTTGGTATGGAGGATTTTACGAGCGGCTGATTGGACTTGTAAAATCGCTCCTTCGGAAGATTCTTGGGAAACGAGTAGTGACTCGGAAGGAGCTGGTTGGACTATTGATGGAGGTGGAGGAGGCAGTCAACAATCGACCCCTCACCTACTTATCAGAGTCTCCTGATGATCCAGTTCCTCTGACTCCCAATTTGATGATAAGAAACTCAGGATTGTGCCATTTTCCTGAGCTGGACATACGAGATGCTTCCAGCGCCAGAGGAGCCTTGAAACGGGTGCAGAGGGTTCGAGAAGCCTTACGTCCCGTTTTCGAGCTGAGTATTTGGGTGCTCTCAAGCACCAAAGAAAAAGTGGATCCTTCCAGTCCCTCAAACCTGGAGATGTGGTCCTGATTGAGATGGAGAATGAGAAGAGATTGGCTGGCCGCTGGGAGTTGTGAAGAAGTTTTGGAGGAAAGGATGGAGTTCCTCGCCTCTACCGAGTGAAGACAAGTTTGGACTTGTGCGAGCTGCCCAGAGGCTATTCCCAATGGAGCTTGAACGAGAAGGCTGTGCTGAAGGATCAGCACAGCGAGAAAATGGAGGGCGGACTGCCCATGATGATGGGGAAAACGAGCTGTTTTCGCCCCAACCCCGTTCGGGAATGACGTCCTGTGGGAACGAGTTTTCCAGGAGCCTGAAATGCTGACATAAAATATTATTGTCAGCCTTAAAAGAAAAATGTATATATTTATCTCTTTCCTTTTTTCAGTTATGTTGAATTGTAGTAGGCCAGGCTAGAGCATTATGGAATTCCCTTTTTTGTTTGATTGTTTTTAGAATTGCCTTTCCCAAGCTCATTGTGTGTGAATGTGTGTCCAAAGGCATGATCCCTTTGTGTACAGCGAGTGAAAGGTCGGAGGTAATACTTCGCATCCTGAAAATGTGTGATAAAATGTGGGCTTGGGAAAAGCAGCGTAGTTTAGATTTTCGGGGGAAAGTGATCCTCCGGTGGATTCCATTCTGTTCTGGTTGTGGTCGTAGTCCTTATGTTAGGGAAAGTCGTTTCACCCTCAGTGAAATGTCTTTCGGGGGAGTTTGTCGCATTAAAGCCCTGCTCTACCCATTTTCCGTAGAACAAAAAGTAGTACTTTGATGTATACTTTTGAGTGAAGGTGGAGCGATGCTCTACACATTTTTGATCGTGGATTGCTGAGGTGCACGAGCTCCTCATGCATTCTCATTTCTCTCGCGCTCTCTCTCCAGGGGGCGATTGCATGTGTCAAGAAGATGGTGATGAATAGATATAATTTTATCCGGTATGTATATAAGGCTATTGTCCGGTAGGATATAAGGCTATTTGTCCGGTATTTATGTAAGGCTATTTGTCCGGTATGTATGTAAGGCTATTTGTCCGGTATGTATATAAGACTATTTGTCCGATATGAATATAAGACTATTTGTCCGGTGTGGATCTAAGAAGTCATTGAGTAAACGTGAGGGGGAGTATATGAACCAGGCCTAGGCATGTGTTGAGATGAAAAGAGTGTGCGTTCAGCCGAGCACGTCGTCGATTATTCTGAGTTGAGCGAGGGCACTTGGCTTCCAGACCGCAGAGTGTGCACAAGGCATATTTTGTGCTGTAGTTATTTTTTGTGAATATTTGAGTTTTGTTTCCTTTTTATAATAAAATAATTATAAAAATCCAGCTAGCCAGTCCGCTTATCAGCGATACAAAGTACCCTTCATTTCACTCATTAAATTGTAGCTGGCTTTATCCAGCGGTGCGAACTTTGGGCCTTTTGGAGCAGAAATCCGACAGTGACATATTTTTATGCATTTATTGCTCGTCCTTCCAGTGATCGTTGGAAGTGGCATCCCTTCATGAACTTGGGTTTTTTACCCTATTTTGGCATATTATGCAACATATAGTGTATGAACATTACAACTTTTTTTCTTAATTTTGACAAAACAGATGCATGCTAAATGGATGCCATTTTAAAAATTTGTTATTAAATATAAACTGAAGAAAAACGTAAAAAAATTCAGTTTGCATCTCCACAAAATATGTCATAACGTCCAAAACCTTGTTTGTCTCTATATTTCAATAAAGATCTCTGGTAAAAAAACTGTAACTTAGATTGTGTACACTTTATGATTATTTTGTTTGCCAAGTATATTGTGCATACATGCAGTAAAATAATATGTATAATACTTTGTTCAACTACACAACGCAGTGTTGTAAAAACATGATGATGTAGTGTATCTTTATTAGTTTTGGAGGAGCTGAGCATCGAGCGGCCACTTGATTGTGGAAAACATATCCAGATACAGAAAAATATATACAGATTATTACGTCACTTCAAGTGTACAAGTAGCAGTAAGGGGATAACGTGATGCGTTGCTTTAAGGAAGTGTATATCATGCAAGATCTCCGTGGTACGAATAGATATAGAAATGCATCTTTTCTCTGTTTTTCTGGAATTTGTTTCTGTATTCTTCCTTGAAAAACATTGGGGGCGTAAATTCTTTATTCTTTTTTTGGGTGAGGCATGTATGTTTCTACTCACTTGGTTGATTCATCACGGAAAGATTGGTTTGATACCCAGTTTGCTGCTAATTAGTTTGACAAAAAACTTTAAAAACGGTTTACTGTTTAAAGCTTCTGAATATTCTGATGTAGACGTGTATAAACTAATAAAGTTTTGAGTTTGTCGAGAGTTTTTTATTGTGCCTGTAGATTTTACATTATTGTTGAAGTTTGTGAAGGTTTCTTCGTGCAAGTTTTAGTGTGGACGCTTGCATTTTGAGATCAGCTTTACAAAAAACAATTGAAGAATATTATGAAAGGTAGAATGTGACATGGTTTTTTAATACAGAATAACCGTATGAGTGATAAATATTAATTTTTAAATTCCTGCTATACAAGATTAGTTTGAAATGTGAGAAATACGTAATTACTCTTTTTTTGCTTTTTAATTTTTCAGAATCTCAAACAACTCATCTGTTCTCCTTATTCCTGTAGCCATATTATACGTATAATTGTTAAGTGAATTTCCATCGGGTTTCTCCAGGAGCGAAGTAAACTTGCTTTTGCTATCTTCATTCAAATATTTAGGATTCTTGGTAAGCACAAAATTTACTCAAATAAACAATGCTCATTTATTTATTACAAATTCATGAAATGCAACAATTTTTTTGCTACTGTTTTTGCATGGGAGAAAGTCGCTGCTAACCACATTTTTTGTGTTGCTTAAACATAGAACCATCGAGCTTTACGACGAGGCTGCTATTCGTTCCATGGTGGTCGTGGATTAGTTGAAAACTTAAAGTGCAAAAGAGTGCATTGCAAATATGTGTGACATCATAGAACTAAAAACAATGGGGAAAGATCCCCCAGAATGTCCACCAAGATTCAACACATCAACAACCACAATATCTCTACGTACCGTGATTCATTCGTCTGTAATATTGGTAATCGTTTTCACCGCCATACTGTTGACTTCAATTTCCGTCATGCACTCAGCAAACAAGGTTTCAATTGCTTACACTGCTTTGGAGATCAACAACACTTTGGAGGTCAACAACACTTTGGAGGTCAACAACAACTTTTGGGTCAACAACACTTTGGAGGTCAACAACACTTTGGAGGGTCAACAACACTTTGGAGGTCAACAACACTTTGGAGGTCAACAACACTTTGGAGGTCAACAACACTTTGGAGGTCAACAACACTTTGGAGGTCAACAACACTTTTGGAGGTCAAAACACTTGGAGGTCAACAACACTTTGGAGGTCAACAACACTTTGGAGGTCAACAACACTTTGGAGGTCAACAACACTTTGGAGGTCAACAACACTTTGGAGGACAAGTTCCACAAATCCGAGCTGGAAGCTCATATATCGACTTTACATTTGGCTAACGTGATCACCAACTTACATCAAGAATACATAAACAAAATGAATCAAAACATCAATCACCGCCTCTTCCTTCGAAAGGACACATTGCTCGAGTTGCATAACCTCACGAAAAATGAGATACTGAAAACTTACAACGCAACTGAAGAGCCATTTGCAGAAATGGAGCCGGAAACCATTGCCACCTACAGAAATCAGCTTTCTGACAAAATAGACAAATCTTTTGAAGCCCTCAGTCATGAGCAAGCATCAAGGAGAGTGGCATTTGAGAACTGGACACTTACAAACGAAACCAAGGAAGAAATCAAGAAGCTTTATGAGGAGGAATTTCAAGTAGCGGTTAAAAACTACGAAGGGAAATGCCCCCCTGAAGTTAGCCTGAAGTTTCATCAACATGTTTCTGAACTGACGCTATCAGAAGGCGTAGTCCGTAGAGTAGTACCACCATCCCCAAAAGCGTTTCCTGAACTTCAAGCAGTTTTAGACGCAAAATACAACAAACAACTTCAGGATCACATTTTCGTCGGAATTGACCTTGGCGAAAACTCAATTACATCCTTTATTTGGTTGTATGGGGATTTTCTAATTTCTGCAAGGCATGAGACATATGTTGGCTATGAGGAGTATGATAGCAAAGAAGAATGGGATTTAAAAAATGCTTTTAAAAGAGCCGACAGCGCGTTGCCTATATTTTACGATGTGAAGGAGATAATACGAGCTTGGAACTCTTTTAACTCAAGTAGTGACAAATTATTCTGGACCTTTGGTGTTCAAAAAGAAACTTTTGGTGGACCTTCGGTATTTTCCCTAAAAACAAGAATTGAACACAGTGTTGAATCAGTTGTTGCCAAGTTATTTCAAAGGGTTAAAGAGACTAATAGTAAACTGGGCTACACCAATACAACCCGCTGCGTGATTACCATTCCGTTTGACTTCTCGGTGGACCAAAGGAATCTGATTTTGGACGCTAGCTCTATGGCAGGTTTTCAAGATGTTTCCCTTTTGGATGAAGACATTGCAGCAGCGCTTACTTTGCAGTATGTAAATGGACCTTGGACAGCTTCAAAAATTATTATGTTTATTGAACTGAATCAGTTGAGTTGGAAAATTTACATTTTGGAGGGACACCAATCAGTTTATACTAGAATCTTTTCAGCAGCATATAGTGAAGCAGAAGATGTTGTTGGTTTCTGCTTACAAGAGTATTGTAAGCAGGTGGAGTGTGACAAGGATACGTTTAGACTTGATGGTTCCATTGAAGCGAGAATTCGTTCAAGGCAACGTTATGATGAGTGTGAAGATGCTATTTTCTCCATGTCCGTGAAACCACCAGGTAGTTTCTTCTCTGAATCCGAAGTATCATTGTTTCCCGGTACAATATATCGCAACATAACTGATAAAGCTATTCAAAAACAAGTTGAAGATTTTACACATTTTATTGATACCGTTTTGAGACAGAAACGTGTTAAGCTCAGTAAAGCTAAGATTGATGAGGTTATTGTGGGTGGAAAATATGGAAACATTTGGGTGGTAAAAGAAGGTCTACAAGAGTATTTCAAAGGAAAAAATTTGACGATTAAGGGCTACCCATATTATTATCCGGTTGCGTATGGGGCGGCAGTGAAGGGTTTAGAACTAGCTGCAGAAGCGATTAAGGAAAGTCGCTTGAATGGAAGTGCTGTGTAAAATATTGCAATTCTTTTTTTGTTCCGTTTGCTAGTATAATAGTTTATTGACATTTGAAACTTAAAATGTTAACCTTTTGTTCAGTACTTCAAGGTATGTTACCACAAATGTTTATAAGTTAAAAGGTTGTAAATAAATAAGTCTCGTCTCAAACAAATCTCGATATAAAAATAATGATCATCCTGCCAAACACAAATATTTTGGATATTAATCTGCAATGTAATGATGTGCATTCAAGCACTGAAGGCACTATGTTCATTCATAAATTTAGTAAATATCAGTCTCAAACTACCCCAGAGTCGAAAATATTTATGTATACACACTTTTCTTATGATTTGATAATGTCTTTTGTTGTATTTAATGCTAATAAATATTTTTTGATCATTTAAATTTACTGTGATTTGCTTGTGATTACTAATATGTTTGTCATGATTGTCATTACCAGACTATAAATAAACCTGCAACTAATTTTACCTACAGCCCTCCCTTGTATTATTTTAATGCGCATTAAATTTTGGTTACAAAGTTACGCCTTGAATAAGTGTGCGCATTCATGGAATATTTTGTCAATCGAATACATTACTTCTACGTCTTTCAAAGGAAAACAGGCAACAACATCTTCAGATACCTTTCTCGTCTTAAAATAAATATTTTTCATATTACGATCTCACAATTACGTTTGTAAGCACTTCATATAAAACCATTTTTCAGCTTCACGCGTAATGTTGATACGTTTTAAGTAATCCTGAGTCTCCTTTGGTTTCAGATATCACTGATAATAATGATGGATCAGAAGTCGTTGACAATCTTATTGTAAATTACTGAGAATTTATGTCAAATCTGCAGTACCTGAACCCCGAAAGAAGAAATAATTATGATCTGAATATATTTTTGCAATTAAATAAGAACAGTGCTGCAATATTGATATTGATTTATTTATTTTGGTGACATCGATTAATAATGTAATAACAACATTGTTTTCATAAACACAACAAAACAAAACACAGCAAAACAAAGGAAATCTGTACATTCACCCTACATGTAAATTTTTTAGCCAGAATTTCTTCTTTACTTACAGATAGTGTCACATATTTCTGAATGAAATCCAGATGTACCCAAACGCTTCTTAAAAAGTATATAATAAAACAGTTTCAAGAATATCATAGATCAAAGACCGTGCTCTTGTCCATGCTCTTTCTGGTTCACATTCGTTTTTAATATGACAAGATAACAGTAAAGTGGCACAGTGTCGAACAAAAAAAACTTTACTTTGTATATAGTGTAGTTTTGCTCTCAAGTTGATACTAGTTATATAAGCATATTAGTTGACTTTTGAATGACGTTATTCCAGAAGTCTATAAGCTGAGTATATTGGTCATCCCTGCCGAAGTTAGGCGAGGCTCAATTATGCAACAATATTAACAGCGATGAAATCTAATTATTAGACGCAACTTTCTGACAAAGTTGCGAGGATTTCAACATGTTTCTTACAAAATCTGTGCGGATTTCTTATATACATCTGGATGTTTAAATGCATCCCACACTCAAATAACTTACTCGTAATAAAACGATTCTTTTTCATATAACAATTTTCGAAACATTCTCTCAAATACGATTGTAGTATTTGTAACTTCTAATGATGATACTATTTTTCTGCTGCACGCGTAATATTAACAAGTTTTGCCAAGTCAGCAGTGACTGATCCCTGCAAAAAAATCTACATTTACGCCTTCGATAAATTTTGGAAACGAGCATGAAGAGATTGCAGCACGAAAGAAAAAAGTGTAAAAACATAAGCCTTCAAATTACATTATATCTAGAAAACTGGAAATTTTGATGACACCAAAGGGAATAAACAGTGCTCCACTTTGGTTTAGTCAGGATTCTTGCCAAACTTACTTGTAATGCACATACATATATTCTTACTTCGATACTATTAAAAGCTTTTCTACATATATTCCATTCTATTCAAGCATTTGATCTTTTCTTTCTTGTGGTTTAAATGAGTTGCTTACTCATTCAAACGTTGTATATGACAAAGATAACAGCCAAATTACTCAGAGTAAAAAGCTTCTCCTTGTATGTAGCGTAGAGTATCATCTACGCTTTTAGGTTGATACTTGTTGTACAATATATTTTGAATGACAATTCTACAGAAGTCTTGAGTATGTTTGCACAAGCACTCATTTACGTACTGTCATTCCAACGTAAAAGATGTTGAGGAAAGCGCTGCGTTCTTCATATTGAAGACGAAAGATAAATATGCAAGACATAACTGCTTCACATGATAAAATGTTTTTCCGCCTTGCTCATCTCGTTTTATATTCATTTGTGAAGCTAAGTTGGGGGCGTAAATTCATTCTCGTTCTGCGCGTCACGTTTACTTATTGACAAAAATGTGAAATGAAAATCGTTGTTGATTTTTTGTTACACAAATTATATTAAAATAGACTTATTTTAGAACGGTCAAAACAAGGTGCATGACACTGGAGTGAATATTTCATCATAGTGGACCGGTTTTAAAGAATTGTTTCTGATGTGAATTATTTATAAACATACAAAAATTTAATAAATAAATTCAATCTGTGTACAAAGTAGAGATGTGCTTTCAATCAAATTTGGTATATTAAATTGTCAAATTGTTTGCTTCTAATCAAGCGGAAAATTTGTTTTTTTTTGTTTCACCGTTATCTTGATGAAATTCACATGAATGGGAATTCTCATTTGATATTCATGGTGAACATTATCTTTAATAAGCGGAAACGGAAGTGAGGCTTCTCGTGTTTATCTCAACAAACTACCATTTTGCTGGTGAGTCAATATTAAATCAAATGAGTCATTGTCAACGCAAATAATTATTTATCGGATTGCTCAGAAAAGCTGAAATTGAAATTTTTCATTGCAGTACCTCGTTGAATGTAAACGCGTTAGTCAATTTTTCAACGGATCGTGTATCAGACCCAGCATCGAGAATATTCTACTTTTGTACCGTTTATTGTAATTTAGTGCTCAATATTAATTTTTATAAAACTGCCAGTTAATAACTTTGACAGCTTACGTGTAAATTGAGTGAACTTCTGTATAAAAATGAGCGATTCGAGCATGTTATCAATTTTACCCAGGACGTGAAGAACAACTGGGCTGCTCTTTTGGCTTTGTTCAAGACTTGCTTTTTTGTCGCAGTCACTGCTTTACAAATCACACATGTTGTAATAAGTATAACATAATGCTCATATTAATAGGAAATGAAGTCTGAATGGCCTTCATTTTAATCACAGGCAGCCTTTCTCAATATAAAATTGCTTTCCGCCCTTCTTCATTGACATTGACTCATCTACGTTCATTCTTTCTCAAGCTATGTTCCAGATTATTAAATCATCAAAACTCAAAAGAAATATTTGCATCACCAGTTTTTACACAAAAACTGCAGAAAAAGCTGTTAAAAATGGAAGATCCCATAGAATTACCCACGATAGGGAAAATTCGCCAACAAAATAACAACCGAGTGAGTTCTTCAAAAGTGACAGTTTCCTTACGTAAACCAACTTTTAGTGGGACCATTGTCATTATCGCCACCATGGTCGTAGTATCTATTTACATGATTTACTCAACAGTTGCAGTCGCACATAGCCCCATCGCTGTAGAAATCAGTGACCCACTTGCAAAATCCAAATTAAGAGAAATCGAAACAAAACTTGAAATATTGCAGTTGACTCAGCTTGTCACCAATTTACAGCTGGAATATCAAGAAAAAATGAATCAAAACGTATCACACACTCTTTTTCATGAAGCTGATGACTTGATCAGCCAACATGTAGCCATCAAAGCCGAAATACTTGAGATTTATGACGGATCCCCAAAGCCTCCGAATTTTGAAAACGTGTCAAATTACCGCAATAAACTCTCCAATAAATTGGATAAAACTTTCCTAACAATCCGTCAGGAACACACGTTCAAACAGCTTGTTAATCAGGACTGGGATTTGTCCAATTCCACAAAAGACCAAATGAGAAATATTTATAACGATGCATTCGAACAGTTACGTGAAACATCCGTGGGAGTGATTCCTCCAGAAATTAGTAAGCAGTTTTACTATAATGTGACAGAACTGGCAATTTCCAAAGGGGTGATTTTGAACGTTGTGCCATCATCAAACAGTGTTCGCTATGAACTACAAAAGTTTTTCGATAACATATACAACCGCCAAGTGGCAGATACTTTTGTTGTCGGTATTGACTTTGGAGCACGAATGATTTCTTGCGTATGTCTACGTACATGGGCACCACATCGGTGCTCCAAAAGTGCTGATTATGTAACCATTGATTCCGCCAATAATGACGGCCATTTAAACCTCCGTGCAAAAACTGTGAGAGAAACACTTCCAGTATTTTACGACCTTAAAGAAATAGTGGGATGTTGGGATGACTTCAATTCCAGCAGTCAAGAGTTATTTTGGACGTTTACAGCTAAAGAAGGGAACACTGTTGATGATGAACCACAGGTTGCTTCTCCTGCAACGGGTGTATACTATTCGATGAAAACAGTTATATCCAAATTGCTCAAGAATATCGTGAATACACCATCTTTACCCTATTACTCGCTGGGAAGGGAAAAGTCCGTAAAAAGATGCGTGATTACAGTTCCACCAGAATTCGATGAGAAGAGGAAAAACCTTATTGTCGGAGCTGGAAAAATTGCAGGGTTTGAACAGGTTTCTCTTGTGGAAGAAGATGTTGCTGCTGCGCTCATGTTCGAAGATAAATGGTCCTTGGTTTGAGTCAAAAAGGGTCATGTTCATTGAATTTGATCATTTGTCCTGGAATTTTTACGTTTTGGATGGTTATCATGGTGAATACCAGAGAGTCTTGTCAAAGTCGTTTAATGAAAGTAGCGACTTTGTTTCTTACTGCGTTAAAGAATTTTGTAATTCAGAGGTGTGTAACTGGAAGGAAGGATATGATGGTGATTCATTTCAAACAAAAATTAAGTGGCGGAACTTGTACGAAGGTTGCGAAGACGGTGTGATCAAGTTTAATAATCGCTATATTCAAGATCAGTTTGAAGTTTCCATACAAAACTATCGGAGACAGGCATTGTATTCTATTAGCCGGGTTACTATTTTTCGATCAAAATTTGAGAACGCATTTTCTTCAAAACTTAATGATTTTGCCCAATTTGTGAATGAGAGTTTGAATGAAATTGGTGCAACGAAGAAAAGTATTGATGCAATATATTTGGGTGGAATGTTTGGCAACCTTCTTGTTGTTCACGATGTGTTCAACGAGTTTTTTGAAAGAAATGTGACCGCTATGGCAATGAAAGAAAATGATTATATTAATACTGTTGCATATGGTGCTGCTGTGAAGGGCACAATTTTGGCTGCAAAAGCCATCAAAAAGGGGAATAAAAATATATACCTTGATCACGCATATGAAATCTTTTATTTCAAGAACAAATGCTTTGAAAGTGTTTAAATGCTTGAAACATGAATTTGCAAAATTTTGTGTAGAATTCAAAAACGTAATTTTATGTTTCCACTTAAACTCACATTTATAAAATTTTGTAGTAGATTTACTTGTCGTGTACGATATTAATAAAGTTTCGATTTTTCATTCATAAATTTAATGGACATTTATTCTGATTGAACGTTCATATTGAATTTTGCAAAACCCATATACGAGTCTTACTTTGGCGAACTAAATCTTGTACAAAAGTTACAAAATACGCTTAACATATTATTTTTATCATCAAACCATGCTACACATAATCATGATCGTCATATGACATACAAAACGAAGCTCTGAAAAAGTATTTTACTTATTATCATCATGAAAAAAAGGAAGTGTTCAGGCTTGAAAATTGGCCGTGTATTGATTTCTTTTGCTTTCAATCAGTTCTCAACAAACTGCACATCAACATGGTACAAATACCATTATTGGATAGCAACAGCAACCAAATGAGCTGATCCTTTATCTAAAAATTGAAATGAGAGTTGATGCTTCAAGGATTTTGCAAGCGAGAATGAATGAAGAGATAAATAAGTTTATTAGTCATCGTTCAACATATAACTTGCGGAATATGGATTTCTTTTTCCAAGTATCACCATCATGGTCAAATTGCATGTTGCTGACAAAAAAATTTTCAGGTTATAATATTATCGTGTGGTGACTTGAATGAATAAATGCTCAGCGTGATAAACTATGTTGCCTTTACCTCATCCAAAATGCAACTCTGCGCTCATCTGAATGATATAGACACTTGTAAAATGATGCAATAAAATGATCCCTCACATCCAGCCTTTTTATCAGGCATGTCTTCAATCATGAATGGTGTATTGCAAATGATTTTGCAGAAAAAGTTTTAGTGTGTAGCGCTCGTTTTCTCTTATACAATGTATAATTTACACATTAGACAGAATTGTGGGTGAGTTCCAGCAGCTCTATATATGTAGTTTATACATATAAACAAGCACCAAGTCCGATAAATGTCGTGACAAGATGTTGGGAAATGCAGCTGCGTTGCATTTCTTGAATAAAAAACATGATTAAGCAGGACGTGTAAGCTTCAATGAATGGATGTATCGCTCTTCATATATTCATATGCTCTATGTTATTCCAAATTGCAAGATTGAAAGGGCGACAATTTATTTCTCAATCTGTGCATGAGTTCATGTGGGAAAGCAGCAGGAGCTGTAAATCATACCACATTTTCCGACTTCAAAATTTTAGCAAATCTGAAATTAAAGATAGTTAAACGTATTTAAAAATTTCAACGTTGTTTGCTAACTTTGTTAAGACATCACAGAAGACTGGGGCAGTTTGAAGCTTCGTTGTTTCTGAAGTAAGGCTAAAAAAGAAAAGATTACAAAAAATGAATTCAATGTGTTCAGACACAATATATTTTGGTTTTATCAAGTTTTTTCCCCTTTTTCATTGTAGAAGGCGTCATTAAGGAGAAAAATCGCACATCACCCCTATACTGAAAATCTAGTTTTTACCTCTGTTCACCGTTTGTGTCCATACAACAAAACGAACACAAGCGTTAAAAACTTTGTTGGAAATTAATAAACCCCTTTTATAACTTTTTCCTGTACAACATACAGTGAAAATGGGTGATTGTGATTATGTGGAATTACAAACAATGGGGAAAGATCCCTGTGAAAATAAAGTTTCACGTTCCACGGAAACGTCGAAAGTTTTGGTGTCTCTACGCACTATGATTCTATCCGCTGTGATTTTCACCGTGATAATTTGCATCCTCATCATAACATCGTTTTTGTAATGCACTCAACAATAAAAATTGAAAATCACGTCCATCACGAGCAATCAAAAGCCAGGCTGAATAAATTGGGGGAAGAATTGACAAATATAAAATTGGCTCACTTGATCAACAGCCTTCAGCTTGAATATGTGGAGCTCATGAGTAAAAGCATTTCACTGGACAAGGAATCCTTTTCCGAGTTACACAACGCCACTAAAAATCATATACTGCAAGTTTATGATGATACCGAAACCCCGTTTGTGGAAAAAGAAGCGGAAATAGTTGCAGCCTACAGAAATCAACTTTATACGAAAATAGACAATTCGTTTACGGTCCTGATTCAAAAACATACATTGATGAAACTGCCCACAAAAGTTTGGAAACTTTCAAACGAAACCAAAAAACAGATCAAAATTATTTACAATGAGATTTTTAATCTGAAGTGTTTAGAATATGAAGGAAGAGATCCTCCGGAAATTAGTTTCAAATTTCACAAAAATGTGACAGAATTGTCTATATCCGAAGGAGTTGCTCGTAAAATTGTGCCATCTTCTTCAAACGTGTATTCGGTACTCCGAGCTTTTTTAAATGCAGAATTCTACAGGAATATTGAGGATAACAAGGTGATTGGAATTGACTTCGGTGAAAGTAGAATGTCCTGGTATTATTATTATGACGGAGAACTTCGAGTAAAGAATGGATATGCAAGCTATGTTGGTGTTGAAGAGTGGAGTGGCTATGAAGATTATCGGCTGAAACTAGAAGTGAAGTTTGGAAATCAAGAATCGCCCATATTTTACGACCTGAGAGAGATAATTCGCAGCTGGAATTCATTCATTACAAGCAGTAATAAACTATTCTGGACTTTCAATGTGCGGGAAACAAATAATAATGGATCTTTAGTTTTATCTTCAAAATCAGGAATTCAACACTCCGTCAAAACACTTGTCTCCAAGCTGTTCTTTAAATTATTTGAGGATGCTAGAAGTGATGGTCAATTAGCCCCTGAAAGTAGCTGCGTAATTGCCATTCCTCCTGAATTCGATGCAGAACAAAGGCAGCTGATTTTGGAAGCAAGTAAAATGGCAGGTTTTCAAAAGGTCGTCTTTCTGGATGGAGATATTGCAGCTGCACTAACTCTACAGCATGTCCGCGGTGGTTGGAGTACTGCAAAAACCATCATGTTCCTTGAATTTAATCAGTTGAGCTGGAATCTTTATATTTTGGAAGGGTATCAATCAAACTATACCAGAATCGTTTCCAAGTCATATGACAACTCTGAGGATCTTATTAATTGCTGCATTCAAGAATATTGTGAGACGGTAGATTGTGATAAAGATACGCTGAAATATTATATATCAATTAAAGCGAGACTTCGGTGGCGGCGTCTTTATTTACGGTGCGAAGATGCAATTTCTGAGTTTACTTCAAATCCACCAAAGTTTCATGTTTCTGTGTACGGGATCTCAGATTATGTGAACATTTATCGAAACACTACGGAAGAATATATTAAACTCAAACTACAACCTTTCACTCGATTTATTGATGATAATCTGGAACAAGTTAATCTAAAAATGGAAAACATTGATGAAATCAGTATGGGTGGAAAATACGGAAAGATTTGGGCAGTTCAACAAAGCATTGGTGACTACTTGAATGGAAAAAACGTAGCTATCAAGGATATTTCACCGGTTCGCACCGCTGCGTATGGAGCTGCTGTGAAAGGGTTGGAGGTAACCGCAGAAGCGATTAAGGAAAGTCGAATGAATGCTACCAATATTTAAAGATGTCCTTTAAATTTTAAATTTATTTTATTGGAAAATATAACTCATTCGTTTATGCCCTTTAAGTTTTGTCAGAATTAAAATAATTACATTTAAGCAACGAAACAACTCGACTCCATCTCGTTCATTCTGTATACAAGTGTGGGCATTAAAGTTTGACCTAATTATGTTTCCATTAATTAAAAACATACATAAAATATGAATGTCACAAAATGTGTTCATGCGACATAAAATCTTATTTGTATTTAACAAATTTGATCAATCTCCAAGATTTCATAATACCCTAGAATACCTAAAACGAGAGAGACGGACGTGTTTTTTGTTTGCTCGTGGTATTATTTTTGACAATTTATTTTTATACCAGTTATAGTTGGTAGAGAATTAAAAGATTATAAACAACAGAACCGCCTTGACTCAGACTTTCTGCTAATTTAAGTTAATTCGAAGTTAAAATTCCGTTAGTGCCAGTTTTGAAGGGTTTCAAAACCAGTTCAACATTGAGTATCCAGAGAGTTCTACCATTGGGATTTATATCATCAGATACAGATAAGTTACACTTACTTTGTATATGTCACAAAGTTGTACGGCTATCTTGCCTTGTTTATGGTGGCGTGAGGATACTGGCACAACATTCTATTATACATAGATTTTACTTAACCATGGGAGGGAATGGAGATGAAGCTGAACCAACTCTAAGGGAGCTGAAACAGCTGCTGATATACAACCACAAAGAGACAACGTTGGGACTTTTAACCTTGGGACAGAGAATAGACAGAATTGAAAACAGGGTGGACGATGCAGGAAACTGAGATTGGATGCACTTGAGACCAGCATGTCAACTGTGGAATAAAAGGATGATTTGCGAGAACAGTGGCAGCGTTAAAAGGCAGACTTTCAGGGAGGCCCGTACAGACTAAATTAAGAGAACAATCTTACTCCAAAAACGGAGTTTGGTAGAGGACTTTCTCCATGGAGAGGGTTATATCGTGAATAAAATCTGGCGACAGGAAATTTGAAGACTCCAGTAGGTCTTTAAAATATTTAAGGTGAAAGTGAAGAAATTCTTTTGGATAATGTAAAAAGAGCTGTTCTGAGTGAAAAAAAAAATTGTGATTATATTGGACTAATGTTGATATTATTTATTTTGATTATGTGTATTTAACTGACCTGTTCTAATTTAGTACTGAGTACAGTAATTAAATTGTTTTATTCTTTTTTTAAATTTGATTATGTGTAGGCTAAATAATTGATCTTTTATAAATTAATTACTGTGTGCAATGACTAATTTGCTCGCTTAGCGAGGGCGTCACTTGTTTTATTATGCTTTTGGTCGAATCTTGTGATTGAATAAAATCGACAACTATAATTAATAATGAGATGATAGAAATGTTGGATTCAACTACGTTGAATTTACCATAGTACTATTACGCTTGAGGTTTACGGACGACTGCCATACAAATTTTTACAGAATGCAAGCCCGTCTCACTTTCGCGAAATGATTTTGTGGATTAAAGAAGACCAGAAAAAATAACTCATTAAATCTCATTTAGATTTCCAGTTACAGATTGTGTGGCATGTTGTACTGCAGCTGGAAATGAGACGATGATGAGGACTAGCGATGGCTGGATGGCGATAGCGATGACGATAATGTGTAGCAAGTTGCTCTGGTCTGAGAATAGCATCAAAGAAGCCGGCAAGAGATTTGGATGTGTTTTGTAGATTTATTCAGACGAGTTGGCTGACCTTGATTGTATGTCTAGTTTTGTGTTTAAGTTGCAATGGCGCATATTGAAACCTGTTCTGATTTACTTTACCATTCATTCTATCGTCTGCTACAAAACCATTACATAATATTTACAACCCCATTTCTCCACGGGACGAATCGGTAGACATACGAAAGTTCGCAAAATCAAAGCAATAACCATTCCATGACACCAATTTCATTCTAAAATTTGGACAAACATATCATTTCAGCTTGTTACCCTGCTCATAATCTTAAAGACAATTTGTGCTTCGTGGTTTGGTGCTGCACGAACTTGGAAAATTAAAAATATTACACGGTAGCTAAAATGGAAAGGCACGAGCAAAATCTCATCCAGGACAACTTACCCGAGCTAATAAAGCTAACTAGTTGGGAACTGTATTTATTTCTAGTCTCTACTCAAACAAAATTCTGGACGATGACGACAGAGCAAGCTGGTAAGTCATAAAAATTGCAAAGAAATTACGTTAAACATAGTAACAAATTTAACGAACATTACATCCTCTTCTAGAATTCGATACCAAACCAGCTAAATAAATCAGGAAAACTTTACGAGATTTTAGTGACGCGTAAGAAATTCTTACGCAAATTTATGCTCAGCTCTTTCTGAAAGTTCTCAGACCGGTGCACTTGCAATCTTAGAGAAGTTGACCAAAATCCCAAGAAATAGGAATAGATGATTGAATACCGAACTAGGCAGAGCTGGGAGACAGCAGGTAGCGTTATGGTACCGAGTAGCTCAGGTACAAGGTACCGGTCTAGGACCGGTACCGGGATTTGTACCGGTGCTTCTTTGGAAGCCGTACCGAATACCTGTACCGGGTACCGGACTTCATTTCAAGGAGTACCGGTACCTGTACTTTGTACCGGAGCAGTGTTACATTTTATAAATTCATAAAAATATGTTTTAAAATGTAGTATTTTTGCAGTTTTTAGTCATAAATCTTTGAATTTTAAGTAAGATCTGTCCATTGTTACTGTTTATAGTGACTTTTATGTACAATTTTATCTCTAAATAGAGTCAAAACGCGGTACCGGAACGTGTACCGGGGTATTTTCCAGTACCGAGTACCTGTACTTGTACCGGGGGTAGGCTTAACGTGTACCGATGTACCTGTACCGAGGACCGGGACATATTTTTTAAAGGTACGAATACCTGTAGCGAGTACGGATAGTTTTTATATGTACCGAGTACCTGTACTTTTGTACCGAGGTGGTACCGGTCTCCCAGGCTCTGCGAACTAGAAAACGTTTGCGATTAATGTTCGTTCACGCAGTCCATCCTGTTCACAGGAAGGGAGGAACAGCTTAAAGAATTACATGAAAAATGACAAAGAATGATGGAAAAGCTACTGTTATCACCCAAAACGCAGCCATAACAGGTCTTAGAGGCATTGGAAAAACAGAACTATGTCGGAAATATATAGAAATGCATTCTGAAGACTATGATGGAAAATGTTATTTGGATTGGAGCTGAAAAGCAAGAGGATATGATCAAGTGTTTCAAGATTTTGGCAACAGATCACCTAAATATCACTCTCAAAAATAAGGATGGACAGGAAAAAGCAATCGAAACAGTTGTGGACGAAGTGTACGATTATTTGAACAACGCGGAGAATAGTGAATTCGGACACCTTGAAAGTCTTTGCCTGGTGAAGTATCCAAAAAGCAAAGCATAATCATCACCTCGCGTGATCGAAAATGGACAATCTCAACGAATGTCCTCTTCCTTGAAGAACTGAAGCCCGAAGAAGCAATTGAGTTTGTAAAGAAAGGGCTCTCCGTTCCGGACAACAGTCAAGATCCGGATATAATGCAGCTAGTAACCCGGCTTCAGTTTTATCCATTGGCTCTCCAACAAGCCCTTTCATACATCCTGCAAAATACACTAGTTCCAGGAGTCCAAAAACATTTGGAAATTTTTGAGTCAAGAAGCAAATCCCTGCTGAATTTAAGAATATCAAAAACATTCGTCAGCAGATACGCTCAAACTACTCTAACAACATGGTAGGACAAAATAAAGTGCATTGGTAGGGCAGAGAGATTTAATAGAGTTCAAACTGTTGCTCAGGAACCTGGATTTCCTTCAGTATTTTTACAAGACTGTATAGCGTGATATAGTATAGTAACAGTAACTCTGCTATGAAACAGGCAAGCGGAGCACACTAAACATTAAAAATCATTTTGTAAAAGTAATATATTCAGCTTGGGTTCCACAGTTTATCTAAAAGCCTAGCGTAGGGATGCACATTAAATTATGTATGGAAATAAGGTGAAAATTTAAATGATAGCTGAAATGGATTTGAGTTACGACACATCGTGTTTTTTATTTTTTTAAACGATGGACTACTTTAAATGACATTGAAATGCATCTTGCCATATTATTTTAGGGGAACTTTCTCTCGGTCTTTTGTATATCATGGTCAGTCATATTTCATTAAATCTACCGTTATTTAACAAGCGTATGGTTAAATAAACAAATTTTGCGTCCTAATCTCAAAGTTCTCCCTCAAGAACAACAGCAAAAATGCTTCTAGACGAACGTATAGAGCAAAAGAGTTGATATATATAGAAACAAGCATATAGCAGTGCAACATAAAAACTTAACCTTTTCATGTAGATTTTCCTCCTTTTTAGAGTCAGGCTTTTACCGGAACACTTGTATGAGTGCAGCTCTTGATATTATGCTCCATTTCCATTCTGTCAGACCAATTCGTTGATACTTTTTATGATGCTTGCGAGTTTGTATGCAATCATGTTGAGTTAAGAAATATTTATGTTTGGTTTTTTATTTACTGTGTCATAAGTCTCATAAGTCAAAAATGCATTTTCCTTTCGTCATGGTCTTCCAAACACAAAATAAGATTCAACAAAACAGTCCACCTGCGTCTTTTTCTGTTGACATTATTCAAATTTATATGCCAGATAAATAAAAAATAAACCAAAAATTCTAATTACCTCATTTTTTAAAAGTTCATGAAAACTTGAAATGAAATGCATGACCAGCATGTGTTAAATGTTTTGTTGTAATACATTACACTTTTATTATATTCACTCGGAAATGTTGAATAAATCGGCTTATGTGTATCTTTGATTGGTTTAGAGTACATCTTTCTACATGAACGAGATCTAATATGATACATCAATTCTGGTTGAGACAAATTGTACACTACAGATAGGAAATTATACTACTGCCTAATTCTTTAAACCTCATTTTGATAAGTGATACCTTAAAATATTTTATTTTAACTGCTAGCAACAAACCATCATGCCATATCTCACGCAATCATAACGTATAACGAAATCTGAGCTATGTATCATTGTTAAAAAACAAGTACATTCGCAGGTTTAAGTTTAAATAAGTGAGTTCAAGCAGATAAATTTAAATGCATTATAATATATAATATAATAAGGTTAAAGAGCAGTTAATGTCAGTTTTTATACTGCGTGTCCTTCTGCAGGTGACGGATTTAAATTTATATCCTGATGAGTATTAATATTATAATGCTAATTAGCAACTCTGAAATACTGTAAAATGGGAAATTCCGGACTGTCCCTTCCGTTTGGAAGGAGAGATAACAGACCCCGGTGTTTCAACCTACAAAATCCCGACAAAACAATCCATACTATGGCGGCATAGTATGCCTTATATGTCTTCCAGAATGTTGTTTTGTTTATGATGCCCGCCACTTCCTCCTGTTCATTTTTTACTTACAAACTTTTGAAGCTCAACCTGTGCCTTTTGAACTGCAGAAAAACGAAAGGATTTCATCCTCTGCTTTAACCATTTTAATTTTTTCCGACTACATTGTATTACATTTACATTGTAATTCGGCTCTACATGATTCGTTTCTTTACAATCGACTTTGGCTGACTCGATACTCGATCGGTTCTATGGTTGGTTTGATTCGATTTTGGTTTAGATACGTTCTATATTTGATTACACAATTCGGAAACCCATTTGGAATTCTTAGAACAGACATTAAACAATCTACATATCTAACCTTTCAGTTTATACCTATACATTATAAAATCAGTAGACAAAAGATTTGGTAAGTTAATGTTATTCTCTAATTTCAAGAAACTGTCGTGAATAATTCCATCGCGGGACACATTGAAGAACCGACGTAGGACACTCTAATCCTCCAATAGCGGGAGGTTCATCATCAGTATATTGCTGGAGGGAGAACGACGATAGGAACTATTTCTCCCGAAGGTCCAGTAAACACGGAGAATCTCTCATCCCTAGCTCCACATCAACACCTTCACGAACAAGACCTCATCTGTTTAATCTTGTTTAACTATTTGTTTTGTTTCGATACATTGTATTACATTTACATGTAAATCAGCTCTATTTGAATTGTTTTCATTAAAATCGACTTTAGGTGACTCGATCGGTTCTGATTGATTCGATGCCATTTTGGTTTGGATGCGTTTTCATATTCGACTAAAATTCGGAACTTATTTGGATTCCTTCGCATTGACATTAAACTATCTACATATCTAACCTAGCTGATTTCAAAATTCTGTAGAGAACGTCCGATGAAACTATTGTGATATTTGTATAATCGGCCACGTTACCGGTCCCACCGGCTCTAGTTTTGTAATAATGTTACATAGATACTTCAAGTTCTGTTCTAGGTGTGCCATATGAATCCCACAAATGTTTCGTGTACTGTGTAAATTATAGTGGAGACAACCTTTCGCTTCCGAAGTAAATTTGTGATGTGGGACACTAGCCATAATTTTGTGAGCTTTCTCAGCAGCGTGCCCTTTGGAGACTTTCCCACCAACCACCACCAACGCCCATTTCAAAAATTTTGAACTGAGGAGCTGGAGTTGCCATTCTGGACTTTTGTCGGATGAATGGATCAAACATGAAGGAGCTAACAATTAGCAACTCGAAATTTATAGTATAAATTAAATCATAAAATAAATATAAATTTAGCTGATATCAAAATGGACAATCCGCGATTTTCGGTTATAATTAGGATAATTAATTTTTAAGAGGTGGAGCTAGTTATAATTGGAAAGAAAAAGTACAAAACTATAATGTTCTTTCAGTGCAGCTAGGGTTGCCGTTTTTACGGTTTTCCGTTTTTTGAAAACGTTTTTCCGTTTTTTCAGCCGTTTTCGTTTCGTTTTTCGGTTCAGTTTTAATCCCTAACCGAAAACGGAAAAACGCGTTTCGGTTAGCGTTTTCGTCTACGACACAATGGTAAGCTTTTAAAATCCCTTGCACTCCTCTCAACGACTTCTAATCCTCCTCTTTTTCTTTTCAGTTCCGAAAAGTCACATGGAAGCGTCAAATCACCTTAGAAAAGGTGTCCTGGGGAGCCATCTCCAGGCGCACGAGTAGCAACCCGTCCATCATGGTTCACAGCCGTCAACAAGGATTTTTTCACATCCTCCCGTCCACCACCGACCACGGAGGACACTCCCTCTCTCCTCCGAAACTCACATCGGCTTCTGTAAACCCTACCTTTGCACGGATCAATCCGTCATTGTCCCGATTGGCAGCTCGTCCATCGGGCTCCATTTGAGCACCGACGACACCTCCATAATCCAGCCCCTTTTCACCTTCTCCTCGTCAATCCTTTCCTTGAAAGAAATTGGGAATAAATCCCTTTCCTAATTCGTGCTCGTCACCATCGAATCCGGGGAAGTTCATTTTGTCTCCTGCTCCCAAACCAAATCCGTCCTCATCTCTAAATTGACACTGCCAAATGTCTCCACCTCCCTGGAAGAGCCCCTTGGCAATTGAAGGGTGTGCGAGTACCTCCGTAATTGGCTCCAATCTCCGCTACATCTTCTCTCCCACCTTTGACTTGGTGTCGAAAAGAACTGAGCTTAGTTAAGGGGGTGATCCTTGACAGGGAACTTGTTGAACTGCGAAACCTCGTTTATTGCTTGATCAAAATTATTTCGTTTTTAATTGAGAGCACAGTTACACAGTCTAAACTGCAAATTCTCACTCGAACGAAAATTACACAATTTGATGAAATTGTTTTCTTTTTGGCCTCAGACAAAGGTGGTGGTCGGTGTGTTTACACTCACAAAAAGATGTTTTGTCAAAAAATTAATTACTATTTAAATAACTAACTTTTGTGTGTTGAAAACATATGATTTATTATTACCAGTGTCAAATCATAAAATACAAGATTTATCTCGTTTTACCTTCAAACAAACATTGCTCGCTTCATTAGTCAAATCTTTAATGGATTTCGCATTATCGATTAGATTGCGCAACAGAGCTAATACCTTAAGCTCAATGCATAATTTCTGTCTTCCTCCTTGACCGACGTGATCGACGATGTTGGACTTCTACGAGGTTTTCTACTACTATGGATTTATTACCAAATTGTTTGGTAAGGTAGTCAAACAACCGGCTCTAGTTTTGTAATATTGTTACATAGATACTTCAAGTTCTGAACAAGGTGTGCCCATATGAATCCTTGAAAGTGTTTCGTATTGTGTGCAAATGACTGACGATACTACTGACGATAGTTCTGGAGTTGGATCATCAGTTTTAAGTGGAGGTGCATCAAACCTGGGATTGCGGAGAAAGCAGACTCCGATATCTTTGGAAAAGGAGCGTGTTGAGGAGCCACGAAAGAAGGAGACTGGCTTTAAAGCAGGTTCTGGTACGCGTCAACTGAGAAGGTAAACTGTGATGATTTAAGTGGATGTTTTGGGTAAAATGAACCAAATAACGAGTTTTAATTTTTTACTCCTTTTGTACACAGCGCGAAGGCCAAGATGAACAAGAACGTTGTTAAAATATTTCTGGGGGTGGAGTTCCTTCAAATCAGAACTCATCAACTGAGACAATCATTATGACCCGTGGTAGGGCCAGAAAGATTCAGAAATCGGCTGAAACGCGCGTGAACAACGGTTGTGAACTGGATGGTGAAATGAAGTTAAGGTCTTTTGGGGAAAAGAAGAAGGTTGGAATCCTAGCAAATTCAATGAAAGAATCGGCAGCTAAACGATCCAATCATTGAGAATGATGCATGATGTTTTATCCAGTTTTTCATCATAGCCGTCTAATTGTGAGCTGGCAAATTTACAAAAGATTTTAACTCTAGTATTTGCAATAGTTTTAATATGTAATAGAAATTTTCAAACAACACTTGTTTCGACTACATTGTATTACATTTACATTGTAAATCGGCTCTACTTAATTCGTTTCTTCAAAGTGGACTTTGGTTGACTCGTTGCTCGATCGGTTCTATGTTCGGGTTGATTTCATTTTGTTGTACGACATATGTTTTCGATACGTTTAATATTCGATTCAATGATTTAGAACTTATTTGGATTCCTTAGCATAGAAATTAAACTATCTACATACCTAACCTATCGGTTTATACCTAAACCTAAATAAAAGGATAATGGCTTTAGTAAGTTCATGTTATCCTCTAATATCAAAAGGCTTGTAGTGGATAATTCTATCTGGATCCATTAGAGAACCGAAGTAGGACGCTCTAGCCCTCCCACAGCGGGAGTTTCATCACCAGTAGTTGCCAGAGGAAGAACGACGACTGGAACTATTGCTCTCAAAGGTCCAGTAAACACTGGAGAACAGCCATCCCCTCCAAACTCTGGACAATCCTTGTCAACTACGGCACAAACACCTGCAGCCTCTTCAACGCAGGAAACATCTTCTGCTGATCCTCAACAAGCTGCATCCATCCAAGAACAAGGAACACAATCTCCAGCCTCAACACCTTTACAAACCAGCACCTAATCTGTTTAATCTTGTTTAACTATTTGTTTTGCTTCGACTACATTGTATTACATTTACATTGTAAATCGACTCTATTTGATTCGGTTTAACTAAATTCGACTTTAGTTGACTCGATCGGTTCTGATTGGTTCGATTACATTTTGGTTTGGATACGTTTTTGTATTCGATTAAACAATTCAAAACCGATGCGGTTTAAAGTTTTGGATTATTGCTTGCAGATACAATTATAAAAGGCACATTTGGTGAAAGTTACACATCAAGCAAAATTCTCCACAAAATTATTTGCCAATCTGGTATTCATCATGTGTCATTCCAAGCTCTAATTTCCGACCCGGACAAAATTGAATTGATTAGATTTCTTTTTCATCCGGTTTAATTATTTGGTTCGGTTCGATTAAATTGTATTACATTTACATTGTAATCGGCTCTACATATTTCGATTTCTTTAAAGTCGACTTCCTTTAAATCGATTTTACTATACTATAATGTGTTTTGAAATAGGAGAAAATCTTCGCTTGTAAAAAGCATACTGATTCTAATGTAAAAGAAATTAGCAGACGAATTCCCATGTAAATTTTTATGTATGCTAAATGCTACTTCATTAATGCTAACTATTACTTTATTAATGCCAAATCCTACTTTGTTAATGCTAAGTCCAATTTTGTAATTGCTAAATCCGATTTTATCCATGCTAAATCCTATTTTATCCATGCTAAATTCTATTTTATCCATGCTATAATTACTAAATGCTATAAATTACTTTAATTTGTTTTCAAATTGGAATAGAAAATTCGCTTAGATTAAGCATACGATTCGCTGTCTAAAATTGGTTTTGCTAATCGCCGATGGATTTCTGCGCAGAAGTAGGGGCAAAAAGTGATTTTAATGCTAAACCCCCAAGTAAACTTCCGTATGCTGAAATTTCATGCTATACTTCGTAGGCTAACGCCCATGGTGTATTTCCGAATGCTAAATCCTATATTAAATTTCCGTATGATAAATTATATGTTAAACTTCGAAATGCTAAATCCGACGATACCACTCCTGCATGCTAAATCCCTACCTACACTTCCGTATCCCAAATCTCACGTTAAATTTTTGAAAGGTACATCCCATATTATATCGTATTCCTATGCTAAATTCGATGTCAAACTGTCGTTAACTTAAAGGATGCAACCGAAAATGGTGGGAATTTTGTGATATTTCTACTAGTAACCCGCGTTAAGTTGAAAACTCGATTATTTCTTGGTTTGATTTGATTTTGTTATAGATACTTTTTATATTCGATTAAACAATTCGGAAACCTATTTTGATGTCCTTAGCATAGACTACTACTATCTAAATACATAACCTACGAAATCACAGTCTAACGGGCCAACATATAACATTATAACCATAAGTTTACACTATATTATAGGTACTTAAATGCAGTTATTTAAACCGGCAAATCAATGCATGTAAATTTGTAAATTGTATGTGTTGCGAAAGTATTTTCAATTGGCTTTGCTTTTTGCAAACATGCAATACTTAAGAACCATAACTTTAAGAGAAAAAAGTTGTACTTAAGGATATAATGTACGATCCTGATTTACTTTCAGTACAGTAATTATGCAGGAGTCGCAGATTACGTGGGATAGGCATAATACCAATGTTGCTAGCAGTTTTGTGTACTTGACTGTAAAGGACTACGTTACAGAAGTTACACGCAGTATGTGCTACAACTTAAAGACTAGTGATATAAAGCAATGGTATGTCTTAAAATATGTATTCCTTAAATAAATAAATTACAAATAAAACTAGTCAATAATTTTACCTAATCAAACGTATGCAGTATGTCACAATGAGTTACAGTGGATTGATAGAATTAAATGAACAAAAAATCCAAAGCAACTAATTTGCTTTCCTATCATTGACACATCTTAAACGAGACTGATTCTAATTTTCTAACCAAATTGTAAATTGCTGTCAAACCAAATTAATTACCTTACTGCTGTACTTACACGTTCCTCCAGTTTTAACAAAAAGCATCGCAGTCTTCTTTGGGACGATGAATTGAGTAGAAAGTTTGTGAAGGCGGTTGAAAGCTGTAGAGGATGGTCCCTTGAAAAATTGGATGTATTACTTGCTGGCAGATCTGGAAATGCTGCAATACAAAATGCTTCAATAGCTAAGGAATGACTAGTTACAAGTTCTGCAATGGGAAAAAAGCTAGCAGGTGCTACAATAACAGAGGAAATAGCATATCTACAGTACACTGCAGATTCTATATTACAAAGGCGCTATAAAAGTTTTTTTTTGTTTTGTTAAATTGTTGCCGTAAAAAGGTAGTCAAACTAAAAAACAAAACTACATCTTCAAATATTTACAAGTTAAAGCTATGGAGCTGAGCAAAAAATAGAATGAAGGGGCCTGCTTGAATAAAAACAAATGCAAGGAATATTATGTAATTCAGAAGTATTACAGCGGATCTGGATTGTTGCTAAATTTTGCGTGTCATATCACAGAACGAAGCAGTTGAAATTAATGCTTTACAGGGAACCTAAGCACTTTTGCAGATTGAGCTGCACGCTTTTGCTCACTAAAAATAATGTAATGATTAGACCTGTCCAAAGGATGTGGTTATGAAGGTCGAAATATGTATATTAACATGTGCCTAAAATCGGCAAAATATGTGGTTAATATGTGGTTAAAATCGTTAAAAATTGGCAAAAATAGACACAAAACCTGAATATTTTTATGTCAGAAATGGGTTTGCCCATTCCTTAACTGTTTAATATTCAAATTTACATAGTTTAAGTTGAAATCTAGACATCAAGTAACACATTTTCGACTGTCTGTCTGAAATTCAAAGGAAATTTGTTTAAAATGTGGTAAAAATACATAAAAACAGGCAAAAATTTTCAAAATAACGGTCAATTTGGCTGAAAACGCCAAAATATGTTACTACATATGTGATATGTGCCAAAACCTCAAAATATGTAATTCAAAATGGTAACAACATGGTTTCAAATGACTCTATTTGTGACCAAACGTTCACACACAAAGTCTGGTTGCAACTGGAGAACGCATAAGAAACATGTATTTATATGCGATGAACAGGTCTAGTAATGATGTTACTAGCGTCTGTTATCAATAATAATTCATTAAATGTCTAAAAGATTAAAAGAAATTAAAAGATTGACATACCTAGTTGAATTACTGGCTTCGTCAAGGAATTATTGATTTTTCAGTTTCAAGAGAAAGCTGAAACCCAAACAAAAAGAATATTTCAATCCTTCAGTTAATATCGATATTTTGACTTCAGTTAAGATGAACGGCAAGTGATTAGAAAGTAGTAAGTCATGATGGCACACAAAAGAAATAACCAGAAACTAAAACTGAAATGTCATTGGACATTCACCATCCCCATAAATATTGCTTAGTACCTTAGTTTTTTTTATCTCAAGTCAACGGGCTGTTAGTTCAGGTTGGGCCGAGTTCCAGATGTTTGCTTTTTATATGTGTGCGGAATGCAGCAACTAAAAAAGTAACAAAAATATTTGAAAAAATCGTAAATTGCGTTTTGTTTCATAAAATTTTGTTTGCAGGAGTTACTAGTGTTTACGTCAACAGAAGAAAGTAATGCGGAAACATTTAAAAATTGTGATTAGGTTGCACATTTCAATCGAAAAAAATGCGAAATGCATATTATGCACGCTCAATAGCAAAAGCTTACCTATGTTCTAGTGCTGAACTGCACTGATTTTTACAGTCAATGTTCTTATGCTTTGGTCCGGACCCTTCACAGCAGAAAAAATGTAAACAATGGTAGTCCTTGGCAAGCATCAAGTGTTTGCTTGCATCGTGTTATAATATCCAAGGCACACTCGTCCTGGTGTCTTTTTGGAACGGCATCTCTAGAAATAAGACAATACAATTGACACCAGCGGGGTGTCGTGCATGGCAGCCTACTGTGGCCTGGAGTTAACAAGTGATCAGCAGTATACGCATTATGTATGGTATCGTTAACATGCAAAGCAAGCAGGAACATTTATTATGTCAGCATTATGCGTATGCAGGAGTGTGTGGTGCTGCTACGACTCCGGGGCTGAGCATCATTCTGTAATGTCTCAGCATGCATAGTTTCAAAAAATATAAAAAATCGGTATATAAGATGTGAGCAAATACAAGATCAAGATAGATTTTAAGAGTGCACGTAGCCGAGACTAAAGTAAACGGGATGCGAAGAGTATCAAAGTGAGAAGCGTTCTCGAGAGAGCAGCAGGCTCAGTCAATAAACAAGGCATTATCAATGACGTAAGGATCCCAGATACTGCTGTGCTTAAGACTATTGCTAAGAGGGACTGACTGCTGTAACATTTCATATTTGAGTTCAACTATAAGAATCGCAGACCACAATTCGATGTGTTCTTCATATTGAAGTCATAAGAATCATCGCATGAGGTACAACAAATACGTTTTCTTTCTAAGTACGGCATGATGAAGAGCAACGGAGCGCGGAGCATAGCAGAGTTAATATGTCTTTTGTTTACAGCATTGAGAGGCCTGAAAGAGTTTTCAAGCATATACGCAAGCATAATGAAATGATCACATTGATATGTAGGGAACTAACACTTAATATTATACGCAAGGTTTCCTGATAGAAATGGCAGACTCGCGCGAGCCCTAGCACTGTAATGCTGCGGTTCAACTCTATTTACGATTGAGTCAGAATGCATAAAACAACATAATTTCTGCCCGAATATCATAAACCAGACAAAAATCCTAAAAAGCTAAGGTACAAGAGGGAAGCGGAACTGAGCATGAACATCTCAACATGCACGCTAGCAATCAGGAGATAAAAGAGAGAGAGAGAGTAAAAAAGATAGGGCATGGACGGAGCAGGGGGAAGGAAGGAAGGGGCGAAGGGAAGACCGGAGAGCACGGCGGCCCCGAGCGGAGGGGATGGAACGAGAGCACAATATTAAAATGGCACTGTACAAGTATGGAAGATCATAAACGGGAAGGATGAGGTATAAAGAACTAAAAAATGACGTGTGTAACAATGTAAGACGACGATTGATCTATGTCTGAGATCGTGCGCATGTACGCAACGCGTTCCGTGTTTTCACACAGAAGTTATATATGTAGAGGCCAGTTATTAGACTGAACAGAAACCCTAATACTATTATCTTGGCAGAACGAAGGAGTAATGAGAGCTTTTTTGGTATGATTCATAGAGCTGCATATACGAAATTTGCTCTTATGGCAATACTACTCGTCGTAATTAAAAAATTAAATTCCCAATGAAGCCAAATAGTAATATTAGTTTTAAGCAAAAACTTACCCGTGAATCATACATGGTTATAAAACAGCAGTAAGCGGTTAAAAAATTATAAGATATTTCACAAGAAAGAATTACGTGGTCTGGCTTTACTCCATGTAAAATGTTACAATTTCACGGTAATATAGTTTCGGAGGAAATTCCATTTCTTTTAAAAATGAAATAGTCAAAACTAGCGGACCACGAAGACCAACGACACGCACATGTGGTTTCCAGTAGTTTACAAATCAAACTTTCCTGTAATTTATTTTCAATTTATGGGCTAAGATTTCAGTTTAGTTCCCAGTGTTTCTGCCATTGAGTTGTAAGTATAACATAATGCACATCTTTGTAGATCTCAAGCGCTCAATTTCGTACCCATCGCCATTGGCTTAAATCACTTCAGCACACAAAACTACTCAAACCTTTAACTTCTTAAATATGGGACTATACGGTGGTGTGAGTTTTAGCGCTCTCGAGCTTCACCACACCACCCTATAACTTCGCTGAACCTAAATGACGTGGGGATGCTGCTAGGGGCTTGGTCCCTCTTTTCATGGACTTAAGATCTTTCAGACCATGATCCTTGTCAATGAAATCACAAGTTCAGAAATAGGCGTGGGTTTTGCGGCTACAGGGCACAGACCCTATAGTTGAAGACAGGGCAGATTGCAGTGCAGCTGATGATTTTGCTTTGGAAGAAAACGTTTCAGCTTTGCCTTATCATCAATGCTCGTCTGCTTCCTTACATCCCTTCACTTTTTGTTGCCAGAGGTATAAAGAGTTGAAAGCAATGCGGGTTTATAGCGATAAACAGCAAGCTTGGGCACACCAACGGACTTGCGTACGGATATCATAGTGTTGTTCGCTTGTCTGAGGCCTAGCAATCACAAAGAAAGGGAACGAGTAATATTTTTCAGCTACAAGAACGTTTTTTCGGTGATGTCGAAGGATACTTCTCGGCAATAGGATGGCAATGGTATGCAATGGGATTCATATATACTGTGCTTAACTGAACTCCAACGTTTTGAGTTAAGACATAGAAATTAACATTCAAAAGGAGCTTGCTCCAATATTAGTAAGTAGCTTTCGTTGTATAAGAATTTTGCTGTCTAAACTACTTTTTCCTTATGGGGCTAAGCTTCGTACTGTTTGTGATGTGAATTTCCAATGTAAATGGGTTGACCATTTATATTGTTCAGCTGCGTACTCAAGAATGCAGGGTGTATTTAATGCTTACCATTAGATATTGGGAAGCGGCCGATACTGTTGCATCCAAGTTGGATCAATGATCTTAATGAGCAATTCATTAAACATTCATATGAATTGATATGATGGTAATGTTATGAACAACAATTGCATCTTATTGTGTGAATGGAACGTAATTATCCATTGAGAAGTAGCTAGGAAAGTAGTTAAAAATTATTACTCGTAATTTTTAAGTCATGTGGTAATGGATTTAAGTTATCCGTCCAGATTCAACTTAAGTGAGCTAGAAACCGTCGAATATCTTTTACATTTTTATGCATCATGGACAATATTCACTTTTACCTTCTTCAAAAAGTAATGCTTTTACAGTAGTCCAAGGAAATAAGTTGGAAAGGTTCCAATGTAAAGTATCAATGGCGCCGTCCTGAATTTTCCCCATCAGTTACTCCCAGACATGCTTGTAATTGGCCCTAGGGATTCCTATTTCATTGAGCTTATCCATTTCAAGAGTTAATGAAAGGTTGAGAGTTACGTCGTTGGCAAATCCTTATGGTTACCACTTAAACACTAATCCAATTCTTAAATATAATCATAGGAATCAGAAGTCAGAGCTTTATACTACGTAGATGTGAGCATGAAGTGTCCTTGACTGTAACAATACTACCGCCTAATCATGATGAAGTGCTTGCGACCATTATAATATGACCTTGCAAGCCTTCAACGTATTCGGGTGATTCTAACATATGCCATC
>LJIJ01001946.1:0-33589 GCA_001718145.1 Orchesella cincta
GATCGAAGAAGCACAAGACCTAAAACGGGCATTTTAAGAAAAGTTCTTGAAAAAGGATCATAGGTTTGCATAAATGAATGATTAAATCTAATTAATAAAATTACCAATGCCGTGTCGAAAAAGAAAACTAAAGAATAAAAAGTGAACAATACGAATTTGTATTCATACTTCATTTAACTGGTTTTATTTTCATTATAAAACGTGTATACACTTTTTTGTGTGAATTTTCAGCAAGAAATCAAAGATCAACTTCTCCAAACTCATTTTCCGGTCTATTCTCTACAGCTTGTTTTATCTGTGGGATAGAGTAAATGTTGTTTTTGAATTGAAGTAGCGTAGGGTATGGGACGAGAAGATTTTATCAACAGTGTCCTCAAACAGCTCAAAGAAGAGTGCAACAAAAAAGTCTGCCCACGTTAGTCCTGACCCAACCAAATACTTTCCACCATTGTCTTCCAGAATTTTGCTGAATCTGTTAAAGTATTTGGGAGCAATGACGGTAATAAATTCTGTCTTTGCATTCTCCCGTTTGGTTTGATCTTCCTTTTCAAACCAATATTTTCGCCATTCTAAATCCAACAGCGAAATATGTATCAAAATAAGCAAGTAAACAGGATTATAAACAAAATTGGATAATATACAACGCTGTTTAATAACCCATACCTGTTCTCATATCAAGAGCAACGCCCACATATTCATCACATTTTGCTGATTCCAGCTCATCTGCTCCATCCAAATTGAATTTTTTCCCAAGGTACTTTGAAATGGCATGAGATTGAGAGAGCTGGTGCTTGCCATCAATTTCCAGCACCGGCAATTTTCCCCAGCGGTGGCTAAAGTTTTTACCAAATCATTAATTGTCCATTGTATTGTGCTAAAAATAACTGCAAATCTTTTTCTTACAATCTTTGATAGCTGCCCATTCCTCTTCGGTTTGGATTCTCACATCTTCGAATGGCACATTGACGTAATTTAGAATAAATCGTATAGGGTCCCAAGTATTCGAAGATTGAAGTAAATCAATTTGTACTGGGGAGTTTCAGTCATTTTTAATAACTTATTTTTACTATTTGCACAAGCGATTGTCTGTGTTTTTGCCTATACTGTATCCAAGTAAAACTTTTGAGTGCTCTTCTTGGATGAACTAGAGTTGAACAGTCAAAACAACTAGGGAGTACAACAACAGTACTGTACTCCCAGCTTTTAAAACTCATATCGCAACACAACATAACTGCCAATGAGTTTTTAGAAATGAATTAGTAGTGCAGTCTTGCACATAATAATGCAGCCGCATCCAGGATAGCATATAGCAACATAAGTTGTGACAGAAGTCCAACAACCGTTCTTACTATGCATTCCACATTAATATATAGAGACGCTTCTTTCCTGTGTAAAAAAGGAACATGAAGAAGAAATGCTTGTTTTTGCTTCAGATTTCGACAGAACTTTCTAAGTCACGAGCTAAATATTAATCTAGATCAATGATAATAATTTAATTCTCATGCTTTACTACAAATGCAGACCTCTGGAGTGTTGGATCAACTTGTTGAAGAATGTCAAACTAGAAATCCAATGAGAAAATTAGAATTATCCAGAGATTAACCATTCCTAGAATTTTTGTTCTGATTATGTGCATGCATTTAAAAGGCTTGTGACTTTCATGTTGTAAAAGACATTTTGTTAATTAGGCTTCTTCAAATGAAGTCGTTTTTGTAGGATTGTATGACTCATTCAGTCAGTGGTGTATCATTATTGACTATGTAAGAATTTACATGGATCTGCTTAAATAAAACGGGTGTGAGTTTCGATCTTTTCTTTACAGAATTCCTTTAATGAGATGATAAACTGTAATACTTTTCTAGTTGAATTCGGTTTCAAATATATGTAGATATGTTACCAAGGAACCTATCGTATCATAATGATGCAAAGTTAATGATGCTTCCAACAAATATTCATTCCAGCAGTCTGAAATGTTATGAAGCAAATTGTTTTAGCTAGACTGAAAATCGTGTGTATAAATAGTACGGTTTTCTTTTGTTCATTCCACAAAATTTAGAGAAAATAGCATTCAACATTTACTCAATTAAAATTAAGCCTGTAATTGTAGAACTATAGAAAAGTTTCCCCATGTAAAATGGGAGGAGAGGATTACAAATTAACCTATTTCAATGTTAAAGGGTAGCCGAGCCAATTAGGCTAATTTTTGCGTACGCCGGCGTTGAATATGAAGATAATCGGGTAGAGCGTGTAGATTGGCCTGAGATCAAAAACAGTAAGTCCGATTAACCCCTTTTCTAAACTTCAATATATTTTGGCTCTGTGCATTAAAGATTACAACTTTTTCGTCTTCAACAGCCACCCCATGGGGCACACTTCCTTTGCTGAAAGTTGGGGACAAGACGCTCGGACAGTCAAATGCAATTTGCCGTTATCTTGGAAAGAAGTTTAATTTAAATGGAGGGGATGACTGGGAAAATGCAAAAATTGACGAATTTGCAGACGCTTTGACGGATTTTGGAACAGGTTTATAAACCAACTAAATTATTACAGTCAAATTTAGGTTTCATTCGTATGACACCTAAACTTTTCGTTCAACCAATGTTACCCAGCTAAATCTGTGTACAAGTAATTATTTGATTCGAAGAGTTACACTTTTTTGTCGCTTTATTATAGCATGGCTTAGCACCTTCAAGGAAAAAGAGGAAGCGAAAAAAGTCGAATTGACAAAAAACGTTTTAGAAACAGTGGTTCCAAAAGTTTTCAGTACCCTAGATGCTGCCATCGCTGGAAATAACGGTAGTCCTTACCTAGTGGGAGAGAAGTTAACATGGGTTGATCTGAAAGCTGCTCATTACTTGGATACCTTTGAGAATTCGAACCCAGATGCACTTATCGAGTACCCGAATTTGAAAAAGTTAAAACTCCTCGTCTATGAAACTGAGCAAATCAGAGCATGGTGTGAAAAACGTCCTGCAACCATTATGTAAGACCTTATAGTTGATTTCAACAAGGAGATGGTGGAAAGATTTAAATACAGTTTGTAATCCGTATGAATAAAAGTTACACACATTAAGGGATACAAAAACACCTTAAATGCATACTAACAACGACTCAATAGAAATCAAAAACAAAAGTGGAGCATGCTATTTGATATTAAGAGATAAATTTACTGAAGGGTGGATAAAATTGCTGCTAAATAAAAGCGTGAAGTGGTTCTCGGTTTTACCTTGCACAGATAAGCAATGGGGCATTTCAAGATTGCTTCCTGAGAAGGCTTTATTTAATTTTTTGATTTATTACGCTGGAGCCACTAATTACTGAATATCATAAAGGGACAGATTTACAAAGAATATTGGACTGTCATGAAAAGGGTGTGGTTTTATCTATTACAACCCAGGAGTGGAGTCTCATGGTGAGAAATTAGTAACCGAATTATCTTTTATGGGTTCGCGTCGGGTTTCTCTTATCTTCCTGGTCAGCAGAACATCGTAACACAAGCCTTTTGCCTTATCATTAAATTAACGCTAATGATAATGGTATTTGCAACAACTAGTCGTTGAAGTGTAATGTTATGAATAAAAGTTAAGTGCTAAATGCGAAAAAAACAAGCAGCCAAATATTCACTACACATTTTGAAGTAAACAGTTTAAGTTGTCCGCACAGCTAAATTGAACTTGAAACAGTACAGACCGAAAATCCACCTAAATCGTTTTCCAAATTCAAAAACCAAAATGGGAGAGAATTACAAATTAACCTATTTCAATGTCAAGGCAGTTGGGGAGCCTATTAGACTAATTTTTGCGTACGCTGGTGTTAAATATGAAGATAACCGGGTAGAACATGCCGATTGGCCTGAAATGAAGAGTAGTAAGTTGCAACTTTTTAAAAGTTGTAGATTATAAAATCTTGGCATTAAATCATTATCATATTTTACAGCTACCCCATGGGGCACTCTTCCCTAACTGCAAGTTGGGGACAAAACGCTTGGGCAGTCAAATGCAATCTGCCGTTATCTTGGAAAGAAGTTTAATTTAGATGGCGATAACGACTGGGAAAACGCCAAAATTGATGAATTTGCAGATGCTGTGGCAGACTTTCGAATGGGTAATTATATTTGTTTCCAAATACGGATACACAAAAAACTTTACTTGTGTGACCAGAAATTATTTATTTTTAGCCCTAAACTTTATTATCGCACAATTACAGCATGGGCAAGAACTTTTAAGGAGAAAGATGAAACCAGAAAAGCTGAACTACTGAAAGATGTTTTAGAAACCGTGGTTCCACAGGTATTCGGCACCCTTGAGGCTACTATCGTTGGAAATGGTGGTAGTCCTTATCTTGTTGGCAAGAAACTTACATGGATTGACCTACTAACCGCTCATTACTTGGACTTTTTTGAGAACTTGCACCCAGGAGTGCTCATTAAATATCCGAATTTGATTAAGCTGAAAACCGTAGTTTATCAAACGGAACAAATCAAAGAGTGGTGTGAGAAACGGCCTGTAACTAACATGTAACGTTTTACCCAAACTGATAACTTTTGTTCTGATATTTATTCCATTATCTGTAATATATAAAGAATATAATGGATGCTTACACTTTTCAAGTGACCATCTAAAGCCACAAAAATCATATTATTATTTTTTTATTTTACTCGATAACTTCCTTACATTCACATTATTCGAAAAAAGTACATAATTACATAATTTTAGCATGTAAGCATTCCTCCATCTAATGTCACATCAGATCCCGTTGTCATTGAGGAAGCCGAACTGGATAAAAACAACACAGCATCCCCAACTTCCGACACTTCCGCCAAGCGATTGATAATTTTCCTTGAGTTTGCTTTCAAAACGTTTTGAAGTGTTTCACTCTGATTTCCTGATAAAGTTCCAACAAGTTCTGTGCGCACCATTGCTGGTCGAATACAGTTGACCCGAATTCCATACTCGCCAAGTTCCAAGGCCATGCATTTAGTTAGCATTGTTACTGCGGCTTTGCTACAACTGTATACAGCCAAGCCACCCACTGCTACAACATCCGACTGAATGCAAAACCCAATCCTTTAACTTTGTGTGAGTTCTTCATTTGGTTCATGCACCGATAAATTTGCATTAAATATGACACTTACAATAGATGAAACATTGCAAATTGTCCCACCCTCAATTTTGTTCTCAATCATGCTTCGAGACACGACTTGGCTTACATTAACCATCGATTTAAAATTCAAATGGAAAATTCTGTAAAAAAAATTCCACAGAATTAGTAAAGACCTTCTGGAAAATAAAGAACGTTCTATAAAGTAATCGCGAATGGAAATTAACAACTCCCTTTTGCCCATGGGGATGCATTTTTGGCTCGTATTAATTCTTACTGATCTATGGAGTTTGACTGTATATCCAGAAATTTTTCAGATGGTCTGCCAGTACCCGCATTATTTACAAGATGGTGAATTACATCTATACTCTGTATCACATTGCGAGTACCTTCCCAGTCTGACAAGTCGACTTGATGTGTTTCGACAGCAGGAAAGTCATTCTTTAGCTTTTCCAGCAGAGCAGCATCGTAGTCGATGGCTATAACTGAAGCTTCAGCGTCAATAAAGTGCTTAACGATGCCCAAACCTAGGCCTAGGATGTACAAACTTATTATTTAAATTTTCTACGACCTTAAAAATTTTGAATTTGTTTTTATTTACCTCTTCCTCCCCCGGTGACAACTACCCTTCTTCCTTTAAAATTATATTTGGTCGACATTATGGAAAGCTTCTTTTTCACTGGTCTGTAAATATAACTTAATGAACTTTATGGAATGATCATAATTTTGAAGACAGTAAATGAGCAAAAATGTTCATGCAAAAAGTAACTTCATCTTCAAAATTTGTATGTATTATTTAGGTCAACTGAGATAATGAAACGATTTGGTTATTCCAAACTGGTTCCTGCTACACAAGCATATACTATGATTTTCTCATTCGATACTCGATTCAGTCCATACAATAAAATATGAATTCATTCATCAATTCTTCATCGCTTGCAATGACAAATCTAATGGAAATATATATAAACAAGAAAGAGTAATAATAATATTATCATTTAAATTATACGCATCGTTGTTTACTAGTGCCTATTTCTCTCACAATCTCGATCAAATAAAAAAAATTCATTTATTACAAGCAAACACATATGTTGTAGAGCATTGAATGATGATGAATATAGAGCACATCAAGTACAAGAGCCTAACTGCAAGTTACTATATGTAAATACTGCAATGCACATTATTAATATAAGAATGTGTCATATATATACATTTAAAAAGAAAATGAATTTATTCACTTTAGTGTTCCACTACTGCTAGCATGCAGCACGGTTAATACAACATGTAAGGTGTACGTCTACGGATATCACAGTTACCAAAAAAAATTAAATGGACAATAAAACAAAATAAATAAAGGGAAGGCCACTCCGCTCTCACTTTAAGGCTTGATAGTTGAAGTTGTTGAGACTTGGGTTGAATTTTTAGGTGGTGAACCGTCCAAGTCATCATATTCGCTATCATTTTCATCCTCCCTTGATAAAGTCATCATAGACCTTTGTTGGCGAGATCTCATATCATCCACAAGTACAGCAATACGCCTGTTCCCAACCTTTCTGGATTCCACAGTCAACTTGGATGCATAAGGTTTATTAACTTTTGTTGCAAGAGCTGGAGCTGCTGTTGGAGCTTGCTTTTGTGGAACATCTTTCACGGGAGCGTATTCCGTTACCACTTCTTCAATTAAGCCATCTCCCTCATCTACAACTTCTTCGTTGTTACTGTGCTGATAATGTCCTCCATTGTTGTTCCAATACTTATTTAAATTCAATGCTACTTGCCGTTGTGGAATGTACATGTTGTCACCATCTTCGGGGGATTCCTCACTGGATGATTCAACTGGCACAAACTGGCTATTCTTCACTGGCATGATGTCCTCATCATGTTCCATGTCTGATTCTTGTGCCTCTACATTCATCCCAGGAAATGGAGGATAATTCATCCCACTATGTCCACTATTTTGCTGAATGTAATCTCTATTGTATTGAATTTGAGGTGGCTGAGCTTGAGTATCTTGGAATAAAGATTTTGCAAATGTTCCACTGCACCCAAGTTGCACGATTAAAATCAACAATGCAAAGAACTTTGAAGGATTATTGAGCGACTCCATTTTAAAACGTCTTGTTCAAGATCGGTTAGCTTGCTTGAATTGAAATGTTTTGAATTCCAACAAGTAGCCACGGCTTTTATACTGGGCTTAATTACGATGTTTACTACAATGATGATTTTCCACCTTAAAATGACGTGATCGATCGAACTGGAAAGCGATTAGAAAAACTAGACTTGTGATTTTCGCAATAGTGATGAAACGACTAAAAAATTCTTTTGTTCCGATTCCCTTTCTGGAAGACAATACATGAATGAATCAGATCCTACAATAATATTGAAAAAAATTTGGACATGATTTGAGACCCATGTCATTTCTAAGTGTTGGTATACACACTATACCACCAAGGATGTGTTCGTGAATAGAATAAAATTTAATTGATGAGATCACTCATCCCGCTAAAAACCAATATCTATCAATATAGAGAGAAATCAAATGTAAAAAAAAAGTCTTATTCAATGTATGACTGCGTGCGTAGTAAGTGGTTAGCTTGTAAAAGAATAACTTGATGTACCGGTTCGAAGACAAGTATTCAGACGTAACGTCATCATGTATATGCATTCATTCAAACGTAGTAGAATAAATAATATTGTTGATAATAGTGCACAAATCTCATGCAATTTGCAACAACACGTTTGTATACTATCCCGACTATCCGTTCACTAATTACTAAATAGGATTACATACAACTGCAATTTATTATAGCAAATACAATATGCAGCGCGTACAGCATAATATAACACAGAAGCAATAATTTCAATTTCTCATAAGCGTTTACTAATGAAACGAGTTCAAGCAACGGGACACGTCTTGCTGTAATGTTATCGTTAGTTGGTTAAAAGTAAGTTTCACATGTTAAAAATGATTCCTAAGCTAAAAGTAACGGCTATTCAGATATGTATTCAACATTGAAGCATACGCATGGCTTCTTATAAATTGTTGTAAAGCACAATTGACAAAAAATGCATTCTGACTACATGTTACATAAAGAAAGCGGAAGTACATTAGATTAAGTTATCGAAAAGCAATGAATCGATGATGAGATCAAGTATAATTTTAGAAAACAAGGAATCAAATGTGATTTCACCGCATTAGCCACAACTTAAGTCATCATTTTGGGGTAAACGGGATGTCTCTTTACATTACAAGAATGCATATTCGTCATACGTATAGTGTCATCACTTATTTCTGATCCCTATATTGCACTGTAATGATAAAGTATGTAACAACGACCCCTGTCATCTAAAAAGAAGTAGAATTACAGTGTTAAGTTTATGTCGGATGAGCTTTACTATGAAAATTATTAAATTGAGGATGGTATTTGCCTCACCTGCGCAACTACGGAATACGTTAGTGTAAATAACCCACAAGCTGACATTCCTACTCTGTTTGAAGCTGTTTCGTGAAGCACTACCGTCAACTCCTTTTGAGACATGTCGGCTAATGATTTATTTAGATTTGCTGATATCCACGGTGCTAGTTTTCCTACCTGCAGCATAAAATTGCAATGATGGTTTTAGATATGGCAAAATAAGCAGTTTTTTAAGGATTGTAAAAATGGTTTGCAGTATGTACCTCTCGAACGATTTCCGCAGAAATTACGAATGTAGAAATTATAAGAGTGTAAAAAATCAAAAACTTGAGTTTCACCAGAACATCATCTGCCATGAGAAACTCATCCAAATAAATAGAAAAGTAAAACAATGCCACTAGCGTGTAAGACAAAAGAAGAGGTCCAAAAGTTCGATTAACAAGGTCAGTGAAGATAATTAAATCCTTATATTTTGAGTACACAAATGACCACGAGTCGTCGCCATAATTTTTACTATTATTGTCAACTAATGCATTACTTGCAAAGTCTTTCACGACAACCCATAAAGTAACTGGTCCAATTAGCATGAGCAGCTCTTCACACATGCCCATTACTTTCCGTAGAAAACGGCTCAAAGTAAAAACCACTGTCATGATATTTTCAAGTGTTGACAGTTCATTAAGTTCAATAGCAGTTGTTCCGTTGCATCGCACGACACACAATGATAGACTCTGGATATGTTTGGCAAAACATTTATAAAGAGCTTCAGGGTTCCATTGAGACACTGGAAAGATGTCAGTTCCAAAGAAAACGGAGAGTATGACAGCAAATGTAGTGGTGACACAAAGAAAAGCTGTGACTATAGATATTCTTCTCTGAAAACATGAAAGGAATTATTCCGAAATATTTTCAATTTAATCTAAAATGGAATTATGATGGAATTTACCTGTAGTTTATCATGAGACGGACATTTCAATTTAGATTGCATGAATTGTACTATGTCTAAAAATCTCTGGCGCTTGCACCAAACGGTAATCCAGATATTGATATTGAAAATTAAATTTAAAAGCCGATGAAATAACTTGAAATATAGAGCTGGACTCCAATGCTCATCTCCCTTTTGAAACTCTATTCTGACTTCAAGCACTCGGAAGAAGATAGATGCAACCGTTCCGGCAACGCAAATAATCTTGAGCAATGATATTATTAAAAGTTTGAAAACTTAATTTCACCTTTGAAATGAATTTAAAAATACGTTTGAATAAATACCTGTTGTGGTAGCCATTGTTTGGTGACAAACTGGTCATCCGACTTTTGAACTATTTGAAACGGAGAAAAACAGAGCTTATACGCAAACGTAAAGAATGTAACGATCACAATTTGAATTCCAGAATTTAGCCAACTTAAAATGCCCCGTTTCATTTTATTTGAAGGGTGGATTTGATTTTGAAGTGAAGCGATTGTTACAAAAAATGCAGTGTTCCTTAGTTTGGAAATTTTTGAATCCATGAGTGACTTCTCTTGGAAAGCTGGAACTGTATGTGTATTCAAAAAGAGGGCTTTGGTGTTTTCATTTCATTAATAATGCTTTGGAAATGGGCCACCGGAACATTATTGTTATTCCAGAACAATTATTTGCTTTAATGACAGATAACCATCCGTAAATATATGAGAGCGCATCTCATCAGCTAAAATAATATTATTGTTATATGTGCATTTCGAGTTTCGTGCAAGTGAAGAAAAGCAAAGAGCGGTGGTAATTGTATCTCATCTACAGCAACAACAATTTTATTAATATTTTCATGTCCAAGAGTGATGTTCAGCTTTCAGGGAAATTTAAGATCGGTATTATTATGTACTTTTAGGTACATATTAAGTAAGACTTCTGTGTGTCGCTCGTCTGTCCGTCCGTCGTCCGTCGTCTGTCCGCTCCGTCGTCTGTCGTCTGTCTTGTCAACACGATAACCTGTTCGAACCTTTGACTTTTTTTTGAAATTCTGTCATTCACATCGACAAGATAAGTAAAAGCCGGAGGCTTAACGTTCGTAGATGGGTTATCTGGCGTTCACGGCGCGAACAGGGTCACAATGATAAGGCGCAACTTAAATTGATAAGTCGTCTACATATAGCTGTATGCATTACATCATTCAAAGGTATTGCTGCTACTCGATGATGAAGTTATGCCATCGCAAATTTAAATCAGAACTTCCGAACATGCCGTCATAAGCGTCACGATTTAATGTTCCAATGACCATTATAGCATTATGATAATATCATTCGAAAGGTATTGCTGTGCCTGATGATGGATTATATAGTGCAAATTTTGCAAATCAAAAACTCGTAAGGCGTAAAAAGGCTCACTATAAATATTTCAAACGACCAACATAGCTTATGATATACCATTAGAAAGCTACTGCAGTGGGTGATTGTTATGCATTGAAAATTGAAATTGGAAATTTCGACCGAGCGTCAAAGGTCATGCACTTTTCAAATGACACACTTTTGAAAGCTAGTCCATGAGATTTTCACTTATGACACATTTTTAAGCTCGCAACATTACATCGCTAAAGGTACATCCTACATCTCGGATTGGTCGCGATTTATTAGTTTGACGAATGGGTTGGTGTTTACCTAAAATGATTGTTCTTTTCATAATATAATGCATCGAGCAGTAACCATATTCTAAAAACTTACTGGCTACACAAGAGACATTTTTGCTTCCAAATCGATACGTGTACACAATATGCATATATAAAAGATATAATGTAAACCATGTGTATGACATTTGTATTTTAAATTCAAGCGATGCATGTAAAACATTTAGATTTCTGTTCAATAAGTATGGATGATGGACGTACATACAAATACTGGTAGTCAAAATTATCCAGCAATGCTTATAAGTCAATATATTGGAAAGGGTATCATAAAGTCTTTTCATAGAGCACTTTAATAATATTTGTAATGGATTTTTTGTTGAAATTCCATACATACATACTACTCAAATTCAATTTTAATTCATTTGAGTAAGTGAGTAAACGTTGAATTGCAAATCGACAACATGTAGTTGGGTATATCTATACATGGTTGAAAAAAGCTAGATGCGCCCCCAAATGTCCTTGAAAGTAAGCAAATTCATTGGTGAGTTCATGGGAGTGTATTTTTGACTGGTGGCTACTATTGGTCAGCTGTGTGTTCTACTGGAACTTGTTCTTCTGTCTGACTTTACACACACTATAGAATTGCCGGTGCCGGTTGATCCAATGCATGGTAAGAGATAGCATTTCCGTGACATTCCTCTAATTCTTCATTCCAACAGTAGTGTTGGCATCATTCCCTCTAGCAAGTAGCAAGTTCTACGGGTCTAATTTTCGGCTTGTATCGTTACATTTTGGAGAAGAGTGACGTTTGTTTTTCTACTTGTACACCATAACCGCAGCTCAGTCGTGAACTTGCTGCCAGACTCTTCGTACGCAACTTGCAACAAATCTGAGAACTACAAAAAAAATTCCATCGTGACAACTTAACCGGCATCAGCTTTTTTCAAGGTGAGCTATTTAATTTTACTTATACAAAGGTGTATGGTTGTAAGGGTTACTAGAGATTGATTTAAAATAACTGGTTGATTGGAAAGCAAAGGGTCTTGTCAATTCTGCATATATCAGTTGGTATCGTGTTTTGAGTATCTAACTAAATTTTTTCAGGTCTACTACTTACAATGGCAGAAACTTACAAGCTAACCTACTTCAACTTGAGGGCACTGGCTGAGCCGATTAGGCTAATTTTTGCATACGCTGGAGTCGAATACGAAGACGTTCGTATTGAGCGTGAGCAGTGGCCAGAGCAGAAAGAAAGTAAGTACTTTTTTAAACTTCTTTTTAGTATATTTAAATGATTCGAATTTATTAGAGACATTAGTTAGGGTGTGGCGGATAGAGTTTTACCAATTTTAAAATATTGAACTCCATTTCCTCCACTGTTAACATGCTGGCTATATATCTTCACCCATACAATACAACTAGATATACAGTCAAGTAAAATATTGAACATTCCTACTAATCTGGGTTTGCAAAAAAAGCCATTACAATCATTACAATTATTATTGCATTCACTCTTAGTAGACAGCTCAAAGTTACGAAAAAAATTGCAATTTTATTTTAAACTAAAGTGAACAAAATGACTCATAAAATGAGTTTTCTTATGGATTTTTTGTCCTTCAGTAAATGATTATGGGTTTGACGTTACTTGCAACAAAGTAACCTAGTGTCTAGTACAGCAGACGGCTGACATAAAGACCAGCCCAATTACACGATCACGACAGGAGCCAGAAGCTCAAATGCTATAATGGGTTTAGTTAGGTGCATTGCACTAACAATAAAAAAAACTCTCAATTTCTCATATTTGTTGCGGCCACCTAACTGATTAGATCTACCTTTCATACAGGACTAGAGTTACAAACTCATAAACTCTGTATTTCCATTTAACCGCATATTACATGGCGAAATACCGGAGTGCTTTTAGATTAGCTTGAATCACTTTTTTGACCTTCAAACGACACTTTATACGTATGAATGTGCATCAAAGGTTTCACATTAGCTGGAGTGGAAAGCCACTGCCACATGAAGCGTGAATAACACGTACCTTTTTATGTAAGTTTGTGCATAAGCATGCATGAATCGACATTGTTAACACGTAATCTAAAAAGTCGTGTTTGCAGTTTTGATGCATTCATTAGTAATGCATTCTTAACAATGAATCAGAATAATAGAGCTTTTATTGGAACTTGGAGCACAAAGTAACAAGCCCGCTCTCAATCATACACGAAGAAGCTAAAAAAAAGTTGATGTGTGTCATACCCAACGTTCCATGAAATTCAATCGATCATGACACACGAAACACGAATGAATTTTTAAGAAACATTTTTGATTGTATGCCAAAATATATATATATATGTTGATTTGTATTGTTAGACTATCCTTGGGGGCAACTTCCAGTACTCCAGGTTGGTGACAAAACTCTGTGTCAGTCGAATACGATTGGCCGCTTCCTTGCGAGGAAGTTCAACTTGGCTGGAGAAGATGAGTGGGAATCGGCCAAGATTGATGAACTCGTTGATGCTTTAACCGACTTGCGTTCAGGTATGATATTGTCAGATACAATGTAATGCAAGGTCATTCAGCATCTGAACCAATTTGCTGAATATGCATTTTTTATCCTTTAATTTGTTTAGAATGGCGCAAGTTCTTTATGGAACAGGATGAAACCAAGAAAGCGGAACTGAAGAAAGCTTTTGTGGAGACTGCTGTACCAAAATATTTTGGCAAGTTTGAAGCCCAAATTGCTTCAAACAATGGCGGACCATACTTAGTTGGCAAAAACTTAACATGGGTTGATATCCAAACTGCGCATTTCCTGGAATTCTTTGAGGTCTCCAAGCCCGGTCTTTTGGACTCGTACACCGCTTTGAAGAAGCTTCGGGAAACTGTTTTCGAGAATGATAAAATCAAGGCTTGGTTGGAAAAGAGACCAGTCACTCAGTTCTAATTCATTTGCTAATGTATGTGATCTATGATACCACAATACTGCTTTAAGTACATAAATAGAAAATTACTAATATAATGATGTATTGTTAACATAAAAACTAGGTATGTAACCAGTAATAGATTACTACCTAATTACAATTCAGTTTTGGCTAAAAAATACAAAAGTGTGATGATTATTTCCAGTATACAATAAATTAATTTGAACTTTGAATCATTGTGGGTGGTTCCGAATCTTTATTTGCAGTGTGTGGAGAGGCACATCTAATACGAAGTGATACACTCAAGGTCACTATATATAAACTATTGGTTCTCCTCCCTAAACAGAAACCTACACATTTTGAAAGTTTGTACACGTTTGCCAATTTTATTGTTTTAAATAATATATCAATAAGTAATGCTTATCCGATTTAACTGTATTTAATAGAATTAAAGGCTTTAGTTAAAGCTGTTCATCCAGCTTTTGGGCTATTTTAAATGGAAGAAATAGAGCAAAGAAAGTAACGACCACGATTTGAATTCCAGAACTTAACCAGCTCAAAATGCCCCATTTCATTTCTTTAATGACTGATTTTGGTTTTAAAAGCAAGCGATTGTTGATGCAATGTTTTAAAAGGAAATTCTAAATTCCACTATTTTAAGAATTGATGAAAATAAAAAAATGTTTGTCGAATTTTTTTTATTCACAATGCTTTGGAAATGAAACGGTACAATAATATTGTCATTCCAGGAATGAAAGCAAAGCAAAAAATCATTTTCATCACTGAATGTTTTATAAATTCAACTTGTTTGACTTTGTTTGACAGATATTGTATGCATTAACCTTTGTTAAGGTTCCCATTTTTCATGTATTTAAGATGCACGTTTTGTATTTTATCAATATGAACTGTCTGCGAAATTTTTATGATAAAGCACGTTTTATACTGTCTGCGCGTGGCTTGAAGGTGAAAAATTGCAACTTTAGTATTTCCAACCCAGATATGTCATCTAAAGCTCCAATTATGCTTCTGAAAAGGTATAAATACGCCTGCTTATGACGCCTGCTCAGCTCGTGAAAAGTCCGAATAATTGTGATATCGCCGAAACACAGTTGCAAGTTTTGACTCCTCATCCCTGTAGGTGTTTTTCAAAATGAAGACCTTTCCTCTTCTAGCAACTCTTTTTTCTCTCCTCTGGGGTGTTCACAGGATTCTTGGAGTGCCTATTCCAAATTCATGGGGTACAAGTGATGCAAAGAACGAAACTCAGGACCTATATATGTTGGACCAAGGTTCTAGTGAGATTGCTAACATTATAGTGTGTGCATTTTTATATACGAATGGGTTTTTACCAACATTTTGTTTCATTAACAGCATTTAGAGACTACAATGACTCAAACGAATATATTATTGTTGATGATATGATTATACAAAGAGGTCCCAGCAGGTCAGGATTGGTGAATTCTGCATGGCCAAATGGAGTAGTTCCATATGCATTTCACTCCACAATTAGTAATTAAAATATAGAAGAAAAATCTAAGCTGTCAATTAGCTTTGAATTTCAATGCTAAATTATTACTCTTCTAGATTTACAGCAACGTAGGCAGATTATTCAAGCTATGAGTGAGATTTCAGCAATAACCTGTATTACCTTTAGACCTGTGACTAGGCAAGACAGATATAACCTCCTATTTATAAATGATCCAAACAGAGGAGGATGCAGTTCCCTTGTTGGCTGGACAAACCAAAGGAACCAGGTAAAATGGCTACGTAGTATGGCGATAGATAAAAGTATTTTAAGCAGTCAATTAGATAAATGGCTGGTGTTCTGAACTCTAGCAAGTGCAAATCTCCACCCAGTGCTCTTTGGGAAACGCGATCCACGAGATTATACATGCCCTAGGTTTCTTTCACGAACACACGAGAAATGACAGGTTTAGAATTTGTTAATGTCCTGAATAAAGCGTAGAGTATTGCGCAGAAAGCTAGACAAGAATAAACTAATCAAAATGACCTCTCTAACCGTTCCTTTCGAATACAGGGATAATTTCGTCAGAGTTAATTTCGAAAACATTGTAACAGGTAAGGTCTTAATCTGATAGTCAAAGTTGGTTACATTCACGAAAACCTCTGAGGAACAGTCCCATTTCCTTTATTTATCAGAACCTCCTGGTGTCAGCAACAACTTCAGGAAAGACAGCGAGTTAAATCCAGACGCTGAATTTTCATACTTTGGCGTGCCATACAATTATGATAGTATTATGCATTACGGCAAAACCTTCTTTAGCAAGAGTGCAGACTTAAATACAATTGATGTTTTGGTATGAGAAACTATTTACGCAAACACAACACACTTATTTAATTGTATTAATTAATTTAACATGTGAATGAAGTTTACAACCTTTGTATGACAAATTTAGTACAATCCTGATGCAATCGGTAATGGTGATAAAATTGGACAACGTGATTATATCAGCGATGGCGATGTGCAGATGATAAACACTAAATATAACTGTATAATATAATATATAATAATATAGCTCCTAAATGCTGTCCTGGAATTTATACCTTTCATTTGCTGACCAAAACAAAAATGAAATATATTACAGGTCCAGGAGATGCAACGCCAAATTCTGAATCTGCACAAGGCAGCCAGGGGGCAGCCCACATCAGCTAATCCAGCCACATCAGCACCAGCCACGACAACAACCTCTCAGAGTACTGCTTCAACTCCACGTACAAGTGTAGCAGAGACACAAACGGAAACAACGTCTGCTAAACCAAATCATCCTATTTGTAAGGTTCAACCTAATTTGCCAGTATGCAAGAGAAAGGGATCTTCTGCTGAAGCTGAGCAATAAACTTTATTTAAAAATCAAGATGATGTTGTTTTTAATGATCATCAAATCTCTCATTAATTCTCTTGGGTTCAAAGTCCAATCTAAACGTTTTGCAATAAGGGTTCATTCTGCATCGATCGGTTGTGTCTTTGCAGTAGTGTGTTTATAATATTAAAAAATAATTGATGATAAATGTTTGACTACTATAGCCCAATATGTCGCAACACCGAACAATCAATCGAACTGTTACCATTTGAGTTGCTTTACTAATTATCTTATAGTCATACACAAACTGTTAAGTAAGTTTCTTGTTCAAGTAAACTATTGGAAAAAATACTATCAATACCCATCATAAAAAAATGAAATTTTTACGATGTAGCACGTGTCGTTTATTCGTACAGTCATATTAATCAACAACTAAATTATGTGCATATATAAGTAGTTAATAATGAACTGGACTAGAGACCTGGGCGCATCATATAAGCTTTTGTATCTAAATCTTCGTCCATGCAAGGCATTACGTATTGTTGTAGCTGCTGATATATCAGTAATTCAGCAAGCACCTCATCATATTTTATAGCATGATATTTCCAGCTATAGCTTACAAGTGTCGATGATACTGTAATTGTTGTCCCATTTTAGTCAATATTTCAACAATTTACTGACCTACTTAAAACCACAAGGTAGAAAATGCTTATTGCTTCGCTGGTAGTGCTAAAACACAAAAGTGAGGAATTTCATTACTCCAGTTTCATTGTTAGTAGCTTAATTTGATGAATATTTTTGAGGACCAAGGCTATAGGCTTCAATTCCAAAAACCGCTACCATCACTATTGTTTTTCTTTACTCCCTTCTTGATTCCTCAAGCTATGTAAAACTATTAAGATTCGTTCCATTCAATCAATTTAAACTATTTTGTAGAATAGTAAAAAAATATGAAACTATCAATGAAACTTTTCATAATTTTTATGATGTAGCACGTTTCGTACAGTTGGAGCGTGATTGCGATATTGCAGGTTTCGCATTTCCAACCCAGATCTGTCATCCCAAGTCCCGAATAAATAATATGTAGTACAACCGTAATGCAATTGGCAACGGGGATAATATTGGACAACGTGCGCGTATTAGCAATGGAGATATTCGAATGATACGTGCCAAATATAATTGTAAGCTACCAATGACCAAATCTCTCTTGGTATTATAATTAATATCCGTTTCTGAATAAATTTAAGAGATGATAACTATTTTAGGCCCGAGTGACCCACCACCTGCTTCTGATACTGACATTGAAGAAGGGGAAGCAGAAACTGCTACAGCTCAACCAACCACTCAAAGTACTCCCACAACACCACGTACAACAGAAGCACAAATAGAAACAACGCCTCAAAACAGTAATCCAATTTGTCGTGTTCAACCCAACTTACCTGTGTGTAAACGCTCGGGAGATTCTTACAACGAACAAAGCAACACAATAGAATTATTTTTGTAAAAATGTGTCCTGAAATTTCTCTTTTTGCTGCTGAAAGAAAGCTTGGTTCATATAATGACTATAGCTTTGATTGTTTCACGAGTTAATTGTTCCCCAAATGAACATAACCTACAAAAAGATTTTTTTCTAAATTTAAATGTATTTCAAGCTACCTTAGTAGATAGCATCATACTTTTTCATTACTTTTTCAACTTTGAGTTAATTTTATAACATCAATGTATCCATCAATTCATCTAGCTGTGCTCATCATTATAGCTTTAATAAGTACAGCGGTAACGTTTGCCAACTTGATGGGCTCAGGCATAGGGATCGGAATGGGACTTAACGGTGGAAGTGATCATAATTCCCGTTCTCACCTCCGAAATGTATTGGGCCGACTAGGCACTGGAAAACTCCAGGGTATACAGACCGGTGCACTAATGGCAAATTCACTACCACCAGGCTTCGTACTGATTGAGGGACAAGTGATGGATGCCACTTACAAAGTAATCCAACGATCAGTGCAAGGAGGTACAGCTTACTTTTCTTATTATGACAAAATGCAGGAAAATCCAATTTACATGAGACCAGGAAATGAAGCTGGATGGCATTTTGTCGTCTTTCAAGACCCTTACTACTGGCGCGGCTCAGGTCATTTAATATTATTGAAGAAGGTACTAGGAGTAAATATAAACGTTTCTCCAACTGACGCTCAAACACTTTACGAAGCATATTTGCTGTCCTTGAGGTACATAGTATATAAGTATACTAAACAAAACCCCAAATAATATATTGCTTCAGAGAAATTTGTTGAATAATAAACTGGTCCTTTTACTGAATAGAATGCCAATACATGCGAGTATGGATGGTATGGATTCGTGGACGGCAAACAAACTACAGATTCGAAAGGGCATGTTTGATTTGATTACTGCTAGAAGAATGGCGTACCGTGAAACTCCAAATCGGTTCGTACCAAGGATGATGGGCAGAAATCCATTGAAGAATATGGCAAGAAACAAAAGATATGCAAAACATAAGGTTGAGAATCGGGAAGAAGATTGCTATATGAAGCGACTGAATGTAACAAAGGTTTACTTTGATAAAACAACATTGCAATAAAAAAAACTCGATGAAATATGAAAACATTTTGTCCCTTCCTCAACAAACAAAAACGTGACTTTGTAGATGTTCTTTTCGAAGTACCTTAAAATCAATCATCACTCCTTTCGATTTCAACGTATTTTTTTAAGAAAAAAGTTGTGACCATATGATGATCCATTGTTCAAATTAATCACGGGCTTGCGTATGAAGGCTGTTGGGCGATTTATTAATTATGTGCCATCCTCAAGCAAATTACCTCGACGGTATTAATGGTCACGGAGTTTTATTGCCTTGAACACAGTAGGAGGTGCCTTGTCAAAACACTTCCGACATGTACCTACTTTTTCGCATTTTTATAGCTACATAAATACTTTGTACAAAACCACAACATCTCCATAGTTCACGGATCAACAGACCTGCAAAGTCTGCCATTGTTTCTAATTTGTCCAACGAAAGTTACAGATTTTCTAACCTAGTGAAAATGATATTTCCTAAATTGGTAAGTTAAAGTTTTTAAACCCGTTTCAAATTATTGTGAATTTTTGATAATTTGAATTGGTTTTGTAGATTCTCGTATACGTGATACTGGTTTTAGTGGCAGCAATTGGAGTTCCCCATGCTGAGGCTGGATTAAAACGCAAAATTCATGGCAAGAAACGGCTGATTCATGGAGGTGGTGGACATGGACATCGTCGTGCACATGGACACCATGGACGAGGGCATGGACATTATGGCTGATTGTTTAATAATGTGAACAACGGAATCCAAAATATATTTTTTACAGACTACATTTGCTATTCGGGAATTTCCCATTGTTATATATATATTTTACGAATAAATATCTTTAAATTCAGACAAAAAGTTTGCAATTCGACACCAAAACCTGTACTAACATATTATGCAACACAAGTTCAAGATTAATTTCCAAAAAGCAGCTAGGAAGCCTTAAAATTGAGGTTGGGGCTTTGTTCCTCCGTATTGTGGTCTACGCTGATCTTTAGCTATCCTTTCGTCCATATAAGGCATCCATTTGTTTCGATTGGGACCAAATATACGAAATGTGTCCCTCGTCGTTCTTGATAAAAACGGTCGGATAGCCTCCAATATGACATTAATTGTACCTGGTGCTGAAATTTTAGGAATAAATTGAACGAAGTCAACTTTAAACTGGCAGGATTAAATAATAATTATATGATATTCCAAGCTTTCGTTCTTCATTTCATACCATCAATTATTATCAACTCATCCAACCAGCCTATATAGTGGTTCTCAAGAACTTGAACAAACTGAATCCACAATGGAATACCTATAAACAAGATAATCTGAATTATCGTGCCGCACTACACTCACATGCACTTTGGCAAAGTATTTTTATGACTATCATTATTTTGGTTCGTACAAACTGGACATCCATGCATTATTAAATTGAACCCATCAGCATTCCCGAGGACCTTAAATTGCGTTACATTCATTCCCAACTCTTGTCTCTCAAAAACTTGGCCCGTAATATTCTCCAACATGTTGTACGTATATCTTAGCAATCTTTGGCCCTTCCCTTGCAAAATTGCTCGTCTAATGTCCCAATCATAAATGTCGATCACGCCGACTGGAAAACAAAACACGCAAGTATCAGAACAAAGAGCATGGTCATTATTGAAAAACCCGGTGGCTATTATACTGCTTACTATATATGCACTATGTAAGCGATACGAAAAAGTAACCAATTAAGATATTACCAATCGTGTACTAGTTTGCATAAAATACGTTAATATTACAGCTTACTTGGCCTATCTGCTTTATCAAAAGTATCAATCGTGGCATGGAAGTCTCTCCTGATATCATCCCAGTCTTCATTCTGAATGTCATCTATCTTCTGCTCCCGTCTCCATCTTATATTCTGATAAAAATTATTGTAAAATGGAAAGGAAAATTTTTTACTCCCAAAATAAATGCTGCTATAAAAGTTATCATACCTCACGCAGCATGTTCTCGGCAGCTTTGAGGTCAAAATTTCTTGCTGTAAAAAATATGACGAATAATAAGAATTAACTTCAAAAGCACACATTTAAATTCTTTTTAATAGAATTTACCTCGCAGCCATCGAATTAAGTAAATATCGGTTTTCATAAAGTTCTGGTATAATAGCGGCTCCACTTTAGCTCTAAACTGTTAAAAACAAGGAAAATTCACTGGTATTCAAATTTATAGGCATTCAAACAGGAACAAGGAAAAAGAGAAAGAACTAACCTTGTCCAACGTATTTTTCTGACTTTGGGTAAGTGACAAGTCTTTCTCCACACTGATTCCGACAACTTGCTGAGCACAGCCAACAGCCAGAAACACGGCAAAAAATGTGCAACTCCACATTTTGCTAACAGCAAAATCTATAACAGAAGTTTTCAACCAGACTAAATGATCCTTCGATGCCGAGGCGACTTTCCAGATTAATACATCAAACAAAGATTCCTCGAGTATATATAAACATTTAGCTTCATTTGTTGCACACATCACCTATTATGTTTGTACAGAGTGAATGAAGCTGATACATAAAAACTTAATTTCTAAAAGGATAGTTTAAAAAAAACTTGCATGCAACATTGATGTAGGGTTAGATTCTTCGATGCTACAACATTGCATAAAAATTTATGAGCAAACATTATTGCGAACAAAAAATGGCACTCTGGAATCCAGTAAAAAAACTTGCCCCTGTAACAAGTAATGGCAGTAATTGCTTAAGTTATTAGAACAGACAGTGCTGCGCTGTATGTACTTATTGCTTTGTTAAATGAAACGTAAGCATCTGCAGGTTTTATTTATTAATATTAGGTTTTGATGTTACTTGGTTTGATTGTGCCAATAAAAGTAAATGTCCCCAGAAACAAGTTAGCATTACGCAAATAAAATACGGGAGTAAAGATCGAATCGAACCAAAGTATTACTTGTCACTTTTGTGTATAACTCAGCGTGAGAAAGAACGTGCTTTCCAGCTTGCATGTGTAATACAACCCAGTTACTCAGTTTGTACAAAGATATTTAAAGATCGCTTGATGATGTAATGTTTTTGACAACATCCACTCTTCCGAGAATGTATGCGCTTGCTACAATTCTTCTGAATTAAGATAACAACTTTGTTACATTCCAAATGATTCATTATACTGGAACATCACCGGAAAAATACTAACGGGTAGGGGTGATGAAAGGTAAGAGAATTGTGTAATTTCAAGTATCTGAAAAATGAATTTTGTGGCAAGAAATATGAATCATATCTCTATTATCAAATCAAATTTGAAGCTGCTTTGTTGCATCATATATTGATATATGATGCAACAATGCAGCTTTTTGCATCCGGATTTTTTTGCATTACTTGTAAACAACTAGGGTCCTATTGCTTATAATCCCACTTTGATCCGGTATTTGACATTTCTTATTGCATTTTTTACGGGTTTAGGTGCAATCTTGTTTTAAGGTTCAAAATGGATTAAACTTGCCGTGTATTGTAGTCATTTCCCGTGTGCGTGACTGGAATATAATAAAATGCATGGAAAGAAGGAAATATTATTAAATTTTTTAATCATCTTGTATCGTAAGACATCGTATCTATTACATAATTGAATAACAGAACGCTAACCTCATAATTTTTCCATCGCACAAATGTGCATGGGTGGCGAAAATTGGATGTTATACGTTAAAGCACATTGCAAGTAATACTGATTCAAATAATAAAACTAAACACATGGGGTTTGCTTATACGACCCAATGAGGCACATAAAATGCATGAGATACTCCCATAAAAAATTAAACAAAGTAAATGGAAAATATTCCAATTGTTAAGTTGTGTTTTCCTCATTTCAGCACGCAAAGACTCGCTAAAACCTTCTTAAGCTATTACTTAACTGATTCATCCACAAATACCATTTTAGTCTATCTATGAAACGCTTCCTGTATATTATTTAATGCTGATAATATGAGCTCTACATACATATGACTTCTTGAACGTAATATTCAAGTAATATCAAATCTTGCATATCTTACATGGTTCTTTCTATATTTAAATTGAGTATAAAATTTTCGAACACAAAGGTAATATAAGAGGGGCATAAACGGAAAAATATTAGTAATTACGTGGCATATTGAGACGGACATTCATCCAAAGTTAACCAGTTATGGGAAACTATTGTTTGTATGGACGCTAGAAACTTGTCATTCTAGCTCAACTAAAGACCACTATTGGAATTTGTATTACGTCTGGGACGGCACAAAAAATAAAAAACGAAGAGTAGTCGATTGTAGAAAATCGTATGGAGAATCTGCTGATACATTCAGATTATAAATCTGATGTATATTTTTTGAGCTAGAGCATTCCGAAGTTGTGGTTCCATCGCCCTATTTGATTAACATGGGAATCGATGGAACCAAAATTTTGGACTGTCTCTTTTCTATAAATAATGGAAATTTTAAAAAATTTAAAAAACGCGATTGTCCAAAATTTTTTGCAGAAACTGAATCTGCTCTTAGATTTACTTCATCTCTACTAGGGACGAAGCTATGACATTCTGATGACATCGGTCCAATTTTTAATGTACAATTACTACCAACCATGAATAGAAAGCGTCATAATATATTCCTATGAGCAGCTTTGACAAAAAGGAAAAAGGCGATTGTAGTAAATTTTGTGTAAATTTTTTTTCATGGTTTCAGAATTTCAGAACTCCAACGGATTACCGTGTACGAGCATTCTGAACCCACCGGGACCGATTTACTCAATACCACCCACACAACAATAGTATGACATGGTTACCACCTATGCATTCAAAAAAGGGAACATACATGTAATGCGGCACCCTATCATAATCCAGAAATTGCGTCACCAAACATTTTAAAATTATGATTGGGACTAAATATGATAAAGCCACTACAATTAGACACTGCAAATATTTAGAGCTAGTGTAAAAGTACTAAGGGGAAATTTAAAAGTGCTGGAAGCAACTTACGAATACTGAGGTGTAATAGAAACGTACTGGGGGATACTATAAAAGCATAATGGGAGCATCAGTAAGTATACCTGGGTGATACCTAGCATTGAAGTGTTGTGGATCCTTCATTTTGAATAATTCCATTAAGTTCCGCGGCCTTCTTTTATTTGTCCTCATCAAGTTGCATTTCCAATAGTCTTGGACATTTGTTGACCAGATTGAAGCCTTACAAGTTCCTCAGGTTCAATTACTGCATTATTTGAGATACTTATATCCCAAATTATGGTGGGATAAAACGCAGTTGGCACGGGTTATTGAGGTTATATTATTACTCCGTTGCATCATCGCCTCAAAATGGTTAGATAAAGCGGCGTTTTTTCTTCATATTCAAGATTTGTGTTGAAAAACGTATTTAAGCCAGGGGTTGTGTTGGTAGCAGGCACATAGTATTTTTGGCCTGTTTAACATTTTGCTGAATTTCTCCTTAGCCCACGTAAATACGCATATCTTCCTTTAGGTGTCATCCATTTTATTTTATCTCTTTTGTGTTGATTACTTATACAGTAATGTTGTCTTTTTTCTTCGTCAGACATGTATCTTCGTTGACTGTTTCCTTTTTCTCTGTAAGCAAATAACTCCTTAGCCGTCATACTGGCAATCCTTTTTTGTTTCCACTCTTTTTTTCTCTTGCAAGGTTTTCAACTTTGTTGTTGAGCTTTCAATTTTTCAGTTGCGCAGTAGTTGGAATATTAGTAATTTCTCCATTTTCACTTTTTTGCCATTTAGTTGTTTTGGTTTTCCAAGTCTAGCCTTTTCATTTACCTTTTAGGACACGTTAGTTCTCGTTGTTTTTTATTTCGCTGTGCCCTAATTTTTGCCTTTTCCTCCTCTGGTAATGAAGCAATCCTTTTTTTGTCTTGCTCTGGAAGCTGCGTTAGCTTTTCTGCAGTAGCCTAAATACTGTGCATACTCTTCTTAACTCATTTCGTTAGTACGTTTTTCTGACTTTTTGTGTCTCCATCTCTTATAATGGCTTTGTTTTAGGTGTTAAGCTGTAATATCTTTTAGATGCACCTTTTTTCTCGTTTGCCAACCTCTCTTCCGGAGTTAGTTTCTTTTTCTAGCCATTTTCGTAAGATTGTTGTAACACGGTTTAGTCCAAATGATGATTACGATATAGTAAATTTGCCACCTTAATCCGCCAGTTATGGCTTATACAATAACGAGAAAATCGATAAATTTATACCTCAAACAAACGCGATGCGTTGGTTAGGTCCTTTATCCTGTACAGTTCGGTTAAATTGAATATAAATACATAATATACACTCGAGATAAGCCAATTTAAACCCTGGTCCACAATAAAAAAAACCCGTGCTCTTAGAAGTCTGGACCTTGACCAGTGCATTATAGATTCGGGCTTTACGAACTTACGCATATAAAGAACCTTCTCAATCGAGGGTATAAATAACTTGAACACGCTTTGAGAGTTTCATTTGTGTTCAGAAAGTCGAGCCTCTCAGTTCATTTTGCTTTAAAAGCTGACTTAAACTTTTTACAACAAGTATTCATATATGATCCCAACTGCAAACATGATCAATAAGTCATGGCTTCTTGTTTTAGTCATTGCAGTTGCGTTATTTTCTGCTGCAACAGGCCAAAAAATAGTTAAACGTTTTACTGATTTTACATCAAATACGGAAACAGATTTGCATGATATAAATACTTTTTGCGCGTATTACAAAGATTATAAGCAAAACTTGAATTCACGGACACCAGAATCTGGTAAGTTCAAACCAGCTGAGGACGCTGACATGGAGAAAAAATACCTTCCCAGATCAAAAACGACTCTTTAACGTTTGGAGAGCAGTTATTAAGTTTCACACAAGAAAACACGTAAGTTTAATTAACGTTACAAATATGTAGTAATACTTATATGCAGTAATTCTTAAATGTAATAATACTTAAATGTAATAATACTAAATGTTATAATTCTTAAATGTACGAATCTATTAATGCCTACATGATAAATAACCAACTATTTTTCCATTTTGTAAACAGGTGGACTGCTAAAATACCGCTGCAGTTACGAGTGCTTTCCTAACGCTTGGAATCTTCTTGGCCATTTACAAATGCATAACATGTAAAACATAAGTCAAGAGTATTAACTTGTGCGATTATTGGGATGCGCGCCGCATATATGAAAACATTTTTATATACTACAGTTCCGCTAGAGAGAGCACTCAACCCATGCAGAACCTGGAACATATACGGAGGACCAGTCGGACATGCCAATTTATGAGAATTTAAATTACAAGAAATAACTGATTCAAAAAATGTATTAAAGTTGAGGTTCAGTCGCTATTTTTTTAATATGCCCTTAGGCAGTTAAACATGTCCATTCATTTATATAGTCATTTGTACTTGTTACAAGAACCTACAGCATTAGCATTTGATAATGACCTGAATATGAGAAGGTATTTGTGACAACATATCAGAATTTGGAGTTTGTCTGAATTTATTTTTCTACTTCTAGGGGAAACTCCCAGGACAATTTTTGCCCATAACATACAAAAAATACAATAGTTGAGAAACAAATAAAATCTAAATATGTGATCAATGGGTATTATTACGTCGTCTACAAATTTTAATTAAAACAATGTCATCAACTTCATCAGGGGTGGCTTGCTGTGTTTCATCAGGGCGTTCAGTAGATTCGGTCGGGGGCACCTCGTTCTCCCATGATTCATCACTAGAATGACCCGGTTCATCAAACGAGTCATTGCTGTGATAATGTTGCTGATCCTCGTCATGTTGACCGGGAAATTGCAGTCCATCATTGTCATCATGTTGTGGGCCAAGAAAATCCATTTGATCATCAGGTTCCTGATTATAGTGCATGGTGTCTTCCTCATCTGGGCATTGGAAGTGCATGTCCATGTTCCCATTATCATGGCAGTTGTTGTTGTGGTTGTACTGTAGGCTGCACTTCATTTAACAGGTCACGCCATGGGTCTTGGTATGAAATAACTGATGCAACCTCGGTTGCGAGAGACCGCAGAATAAAACTGTAGTCCGGATTTCAATTTCCAAAAACGTCACAGGCAAACATAAGGTAGTGCCGTGGTTCTGGTAACATGTTTTCGGAAGCACCTACTGCGAAAGGGACGTCGTTGAAGATTTTATTAATCCAAGGAGGGGACATCTCTAACAGAAACCCCAAATTAATCATTTCGGTCTGGGGGCTGAAGTTGATGTTGTGATATTGCAGGAAACTGCAGTCGGACGGATAGCGCAGTATGACGACAGGGGCATAATGAACTGGCTGGTCCAAATCGCTTCCCAAGTCCTCTTAACCCGACTCTCCAAATGTTCTGTAGATATGAACATCTCTTCGTCAACTGTAACCATTTCCCTTTGTGATGTAAATAATTCCGTTTTTATAAAAATGAGGATTCATTTTTGACGACATTAACTTTTAGGGTAAACTTGTTAAAATAATTGCACTACTTTAACGTCAAGTTGCGATCACAATAAAAATGTTTCGATCAAATTGAATTTTTGACTGTATAACTGCCCAAACAATTTACTGCTCGTCAATCTCGTCTTGTCGTTTCTAAAGCAATACGGAACTGACGGACAGTGACGTTTGAGCAGGGACTTTTATATTCACAAATACTAATATTGGTAATATGTACTTACAACATCGTTAAGAACATGGGTATCCCTTTTTCTTCATAAATATATATTTATAAAAAGCAACCGGAGATAATCCCTCATTCATGCTGACGTACCTACGGGTGTTCGGATTATGCATGAATTCATTCCAGAATGAAGATATATGCTGCACTGCTGCTTCATAGGAAGCAAACTGCAAGTAGTAGTAGGGTTTTCTAGATGGCTCTTGGAAGCCGCCGTGGCCTGCGGAATGTCTTTATAAAAGACTTTTACTGGAATAAATTTCAAGTCTCAAAGAGCCAAAACTAACGTAACGGAGTCAACCGAACCAGCTGAAGGGTAAACAGTAAACATGGTGTTAACTTAACAGACCACCGACAATCCCAAGTGCCAATACCAACCTAGTCTCCCTGTGTGCACAACCAAATAGTACTGGATAGATAATTGAACTTAAAAAGCTTTAGTTTATTGTTTAATTTCATTCATTAAATTTGGTATATTGAAATGAAATAAAAATGGTCAATGAATATAAAGGAAACATAAAAAATTAGGATATAATTGCCTTATCATCAACAATTGACATCAAGTTTCTTTACAACGTCTTAAATAATTTGATTAAATGCCAGAGCAAGGTGAACAAAGGAAAATGGGACCCGTGCTGATGGATGATTGACTTTACTTCTATTATACTTTTGATTTTAATTCAAATTAATACGAAAATCCCGCCCCAATAGAATAATTGTTCCGCACTAAAAGTTGGCTACTGCAGGGTTGAAATAGAATGTAGGTATCTGGATGTGGTAAATCATTTACCGCAATGGCGAATGGCAATGGGAGTTGAGAAAATGTAACAGTTCAAAGTGGTTCTGAACGAGCTTCAATAGATAATTCTCGTAACCCTGAATATCTATGAATTCATGCAGTTTTGTGCCTTGTGGCAATTCTGCTAGCAAAAACAAGCCTGATTAGGTTTTTTGTATAATAAAGATTTTTTTACATTTGCTATAATTTTTATTCAGTATACTATATTAACTATATACGTTTAATTGATCTCAATTCAATGTCTTTTTTGTCGGGGTTTAATTATATGTACAGTCATTGTTTTCTTTACAGCTATAAAAAGTAATAATTTTTATTCTCAAGCATTAACATTTAGAATGACAAAAAATTGACAAAAGACAATGATTCAACAAGCAATGGCTGAACTGGAAGCAATATCCTGTATAAAATTCAGACCCGCGACTAGGGACGATACGTACAACATTGAATTTAAAAATGATCCAATGAGTCAAGATGCTCATCTTATGTTGGATGGCAGAACAGAAAAAATCAGGTACTTTTTATTAATAATTAAGAAATAAAACTATCCTCCATCTGAAAACTTCTTGAATTAGTCGAATACTATGAAATGAATTGTCTCCAGCCCGTGCAACTCTCAACAATGTGTTCCAAAGGAAACGCTATCCATGAAATTTTACACGCTCTTGGATTCTTTCATGAACAAACCGTGATGATAGGGATAGTCTATGTTGTCAACTTTCAGAACATTTCACCAGGTATAAATAACTTGTTTTTTATCACATCTTAAAAGCAACGTTCCCACCTTTCATTATAACTGCGAAAATTGGGATGTGACTTGCATTAATTTAATTTGGCACTTTTACTCTCGTCTGGTCTTATAGTTTTATAGCGACATATTTTTTTATATTGAGTGCCATTTTATGGGGAGTTGCTGTATCCAGTTCAGTTAGACTGATACATAAAAAGTCTTAACAATAGATTAGCTGATATAAGTCACAAAGTATTGAGAACTTTGGACCAGCATAACTGGTTTCTGGCTTTTTTATCATTTCAGTAATACCTTTCTGATAAGTCTATAATAACGAATTACCACCTTCCTTGTTTTAGGCTTCGAAAACAACTTCAAGAAAGACGGCGAGTTGTACCCAGACGCTGAAACATCTTACTTTGACGTGCCATACAATTATGACAGTATTATGCATTATGGGAAAACGTACTTCAGCAAGAATGGTGCTAACACCATCGATGTCTTGGTACATAAAAATTGCTAACATTGTGTTATCCAGCATTTAAATACTCAATGCTTAAACTTTACTAATTTTTGCATGCAGAACAACCCTGATGCAGCAGGTAACGGTGATAACATTGGACAACGTGATTTCATCAGTGAAGGCGATATGGTTATGCTAAGGACCAAATATGATTGTAAGACCGTAATAATAAAGTTTTTATTGGAAGTATTTTATTTAATCACTGAAAAAAATTCAGGCCCTGAAGTACCAGAAACTGAGCCAACCGAAGCAGCTGAAGGGGAAGGAGAAAACATATCGTCAACTAAACCAACCACCAAAAATCCCATGTGCCAATATCAACCTAGTCTCCCAATGTGCAAGACCAAATAGTGAATAGTACTTGAACTAACTGAAGTAACGGAAGTAACTGAACTCGAGAAGCTTTAATTTATTGTTTAGTTGAAAACTTTTAGAACTTAATTTATTAAAATGAAATAAAATAGTCAATGGAAATAAAAGAAGAATACAAATGAGGATATTGACTTCAATTTTCTTTATACTGTCTTAACTCGTCTTTAAAGTTTCCAGCTCTATTCGAGAAATGATGCTGAAAAGCAACATGCATTTCTTTACTTGCCAATGGCATATCAGCAACCGGGACGGCGGTATACCCGCCAGCACACCAAAAAAAGGTGCATTTGGTTTACATGGTGGGACTCTTTGGTACTTCACTACATTAGTGGTTGTTTAAATTCTACAAACAATTAGTCTACGCCATTACCTGCGATAATAGACAACTAAACATCAAAATTTGGTAAGAAAAATCCGTAGGTTTTGAATTAAAAGTTCAAAAGTTGACGTTAATTTAAAAAAAGTAAATCTACCTTCAAATTTCTACCCATTTTATCTAATGTCTATCAAGAATCGATCACTTGTTATACACAAGTTGTGACATGTACATATACGGCGTTCCTTTTACTTATCCTTTTCAGAAAAGGAAAGAGTCGTGAATTGTTCCGAAATCTCGGATTAACCGTTATGCGCTACTGATACTAAAACTAAGAGGATGCAAAAAAAGAAACGATGTTCAACAACGATTGAATTATGTTTTCTAAAAGACATTGCAACATTCTTAGCGTCGATAAAAAAACTTTGAGAGCTGACATGAACTCTTCTAATCACTATCGAGAAATAGCGCGTTGCTTTTCTGGATATAACGCAGAGTAAATTAATCATGACCTATCAAAACATGAGGAAAGATCTACGCTTCGTGTTTAAACAGCAGCGAAAGAAACTATATGCAGAAGCTCGAAAAGGTTTTTATGCACTGTTCAAACAAATATTGGATAATAACGCCATAATCTTAACAAATTGTGGGTCTTAGAACAGCGATAGTACAAAACTAAAGCAGTGTCTAGTTCTAAGGCGCAAAGTTTGGTCGTCTATTCCTCCCCATATTTTTATGCTTCAGTTTTATTCCTCCCCTATTTTTTGGCTTTAGTTAAATTAAGGTAAAAATTGTGTATTGAAAAAGTCACTGAGTGAAAAAATATAATATCATTACTTCAATGAAAGATCAACCACTCTTATCAAAGCCAACTGTACAGACAGACATGTCAAGGTATTTTCAGCGGAATACGATCTTTTCTTATAAGAGATTCCATAATACCGTTGATATATCCGAGTTAACCGTCATTACGTTAGGGCTTACATGGGTTGCGAGGAACCCCGATAATTGATACTAAGGGGTTATAGAACTATTTGCAGATTATATTAACAATTGATGGAGCTTTGTAGCATAGCATGCAGAAAATTTAAAAATAAAACATGTTTATATCAAAATAAATGGTTTATTTCATGTTGAAGCAGAGATGGTTTTTGTTGGTAAACTTATTGTTCCGTCAGCTAAAAATAAGTCTTTATTTTATACAATTATAGCCTATTACCATCGCCCTTAACTCAATGAGTTCCGCAATCTAACGCATTGTAACTGCTTCAAACGCTATATCAGCGTGGAATGACTGTGTTCCGGATGTTCATAAATGCATTAACTTATTATTAAACTACCCTGTTCATCTCTAATTGGGACAAATCCTAATAGACAATAGAATTGTCATATGAGTCACACCAACTATCAATGCCTTGACACTAAAAATGACTAAATATGCACATCGTTTTTCATTAACACCGTGTTATTCATACACGTGCATGTAAAAATTAAGAAGTTCTAATTTTGGGCAAACGACACCTTTTTTAAGATTCTTCAATCATCAATTCCTCATTTTAAAATCTTAGTTGGAAGTCTGAAGAAATTTTAAGTAGTAGAAAGGGTATAAAAGGCTTCAGTTTTCAAACTAGATCAGTATTGTTTTATTAGTCAGTCAACAAAAACCTGAGGCAACATAAACAATTAGTAGCAAGAATGGCTCCCCATTACTTTAAAGACGGTTTAGTTTTTATCACCAGGGCCCCCTTACGTTCATATACACAGAACGTGGGGAGAGTCTGGGTGGGAGGACCTTGGAAATCAACTGTCAATTCCAGCAGTTGAAAGGGCACCAGTAATTCTACTGCTATTTCCTTCTGATGCAAGGCTTAAACCTAAGCCCGTGGACGCAAATTATCAACTTGGGTTTTATTTTGGAGTCGTCCCCCTCATGGCTCACAAAAATATTTATTGATTTTCCCAATCAATCGCCGCCTCGGAGAACCATCCCCAGAAGCATACTTTTACCTAAAGTTTGCATGTGCTGTTCTGGGGAACAGCAATCCCTTGCTTGGATTTATTTTGGAAGCCTTGAAACCTGAAATTGAGGAGGTTATCTCATACGACAACTCCTAGGTATTTCGCATCAATGATTGGAGGTAAGTGCTGTTTCTGTGTTTAATTGCTTGAAGCAGGATTGTAAATATAATTGATTATATTGTAAAAAATCTTATATTTTGATCCCAAGCTTTATGGATCAACAACACCATGAGCCGCATCCAATACTGGAGGATGACGTCCATTGCCAGGAGGATCATTCTCCCTCACAAGAAAACGACTACTACGCTGACGATGAGGTCGAACAACGTCATCCGACCCCACAAATTGATGAATTTGGAGATGTGAATCATGCTCCCCCATCTAACAACAATCACTATCACAGTGATGATTCCTTCTACGAGACTCTTCGTCCGACCCAACAGCAAGTCGATTTCAGCAACCAGCAGCAATGTAGCATTGCCACCAGCGGTGTGGATGACGATGTTGTGTTGAAAAAAATTTGTCGCAGAAAAAGATCATAAGATAAGGTGTAAATTTTATAGAAAACTCTATAGTTTTGTTTTTGTTTGTTAATATTTTTATGAATTTTATGAATTATGAATTTTTTAGTATGAAGACGAAGGTGGTAATTGTTGTTTGGATTTGGATACTGAGAGTTTTCCGTTGTCGTCAACTGAGGTTGCAGGGGGTGGATGTGGCAC